>JAGVVM010013717.1:0-16537 GCA_019149425.1 Psidium friedrichsthalianum
GGTCTAAATCAATATTTTTTATAATAATTACTTGGATAGTACATCTGCCGTGTGCCTTTGTCCTTCGATATGTGCATTATGGATGGCCATCCGACTGTCACCTCAAGGTAGACGACGTCATCCGCACAAATGAAATTATCCGCTCTCATCCATAACTTTGGGGCCAGACCGATAAATTTTCATTTAAAGTCACCCCGACCCACCCTCGGGGTAAGACGACGTGAATAAATTTTCTTCCGACCTAAACCTTGGTACGAAGCGAATTCCTCGTGAAAAAATCGGATCGCATGGTGATCGCTTCAAGGGTTTATTATACGTTTAATTTGACTCTGTGTTTTCATTTAAAAAATTTACCAAAAGAATCATCAAATCATGTCTAAAATGGAATTAAAGTCTGGATTAACCTTTAATATAAAGTTAGACTTTGAGTGATCAATTTCTTAATTTATTTAATTGTTATCAACTTTCGAACATCTTTTATTTCTGCCTTGTATACAAAAAATGTATCATTTTCATGGCATTTCATATAGGGTAGATTAGCATATTTACATGTCTTTTCATTCAATGCATATTTGCCATGTCATTTCGCATTGTTATTCATGTCATATGGTAGATTTGCATCCTTGCCTGTCATATTTTTTTTAACTCATTTTTTGTGTGCATTAAAATTCTATCATGTCACTTTTTGAAAAAAGATTATTAGCATGCATTTTTTTATTCATGTATTTTGCATATCCGTAGAATCCTACTTTTCGTGCATTTTGCTTAAATTTTTCAGACTCATGTTTTCATAGTTTCAGAATGCATAACGCATATAGGTTTTCATGTCATCAGAATTGCACTCTATGTAGTTTCATTCGCATGCATTCATTATTTCAAGGAAAATTAAAAAAATAAATTGCTACCTTGTTTTTTCAATAAAGAAATCAATTGAATATGCAGTTCAAGAAAATTTTCATAAGAATGGTACCGAATGGTGTTAATTGAAAAATTAACATAATAAAGTCCCGAATTTGAATCTCTGATTAGCAGAAATAAAGTATTCCTACCCGATACTTTTTTAGTTTTCTAATCTAGCCTACCAAAAAAGATTAGTGGGCGGCCTCAAATTTAAATCATTTGAACTAACCTAAGTGCGAATTGGTAGAGCGTGGGAGGGCTCGGGCTAGTTAGTTAAGGTCCATTTAATTATCTAGTAGTCCATTACTTGAAGAATTCCATAATTTTTAGTCGCGACAGTTATGCACCAATTGTGAGTTTAGAAAAATTATCAAACATGTGATAACTTATACATAAAAGAGTAGGGATGGAAGACACCGTAGTTGATATAGAGGTTCGGTCCCAAATTGGTGGCCTATACTCCACTCGTTGATAATTGTGGTGGTTTTGCTAGTCCCCAAAATTGAAATCTCAACCAACAAATTGATGTATACGGAGCCAAGGCTGCTTTACAATAATCGTAACCGCTTTTCGGTAAAATATATCTTGCAACAACTTCGATCTTTCGATGGTTAGAGTGAAAGGTGTATTAGAGAGTTTTGGGGGGAAGTACTGTTGTGTTCCTTACCTCCCTTACGACTTATGGGCAACCCTATTTATAGACAACAATAAGCCTCACTCTCTGCTAGACACATTTTCAAATGGATCTAGCAAGCCTAGGAATGAAATGTTTTCCTTGTCGACAATAAGTTATTGAATAAAATTGCAAACATTTTTTACCCCCCAACCTTTAGGTGGGGGTGGTGGGCGCCCGGAAAAGTAACAACAAAATGGACAGACCCGAAGACCCCCCCACCCCTAAAAAAACCAATAAACCACCTTAAGGAAAAAAAATTAAAAAAAAAAAATTGGGCCCCCAAAAACACCACCCCCCCCTTAAAAAAGAACCCACCCCCTGGGAAAAAAATTTTTTAAGCCCCAAAAAAAAAAGAAAAAACTTTGTCCCCCCCCCCCTTACCCGTAGGGGGAAAAACCCAAGGTACAAAGAAAAAAAATTACAAAAAGGGAAAAAATTTATTTTTTTTTTTGGCTTTTTTTTTGCATAAAGGGGGTGGCCACACCCCCCACCACCCCCCCCCCCATGACACGGCTTTGCCTTTTCCTCTAAGTCCAAAAATCAAGCATCAATTAATCTGGCATGTTGGCCTCATCAACAAGGAGCACAATTTTGCTCATTTACTATCCTTCTGGGGGTATAAGCTTCAACTGGTGGGTGGCTGAATTCCATTTCGTCACATTTTTTTGCAGAATGTGCAAGGAATTGATTCATCTGATCTCATTGGTCTGTCATTCTCACTCTGAGCTATGTGAGTATAGTGAAAACGCAACCACCCATAATTTCCTACAAAAGTAGGGGAATAATGAATATGTACTAATGAGAGGGTTCGTGTGTTCATCACTCGCTTAATCAGTTCGATTATGTTTCTTTTTTTTTATGCTGAATATAGGACAAATTTTTCCTTAGGAAACCAAGTTGAATTCTTCAGGAAAAAATTTTCTTACACATGAATAACTTGCCGAAAAACATGATAAAGTCTTTTGGACATTTGGCAAATTTTTCAAAGGGGTTTTCTTCTTTATCACAATAAATTTCCAAGTAAAATTGTGTCGAGAAAATCTCTTACTCTTTGAAGTATCGTGAAAATGTGACAAAGTCATTTATGCTTAACAAAATTTTTGAAGGGATATTTTTTCTCCTTTCTTTTTGGGAAAAAGACATCAACCATTTGATTTGAGGAAAGACGACCATGATGTCAAAATCAAGAACGTGATTAAACCTAACATGGACCGACGAAAAAAATGAATAAAGTAATAAATACAAGACAAAGTTTGGAGAACTTACTTCACCGCAGAAAATGAAATGACAACCACAAGATATGCACATGGATTGTGAGTTTCTAACTGAGTCTATCTACCTATAGGCTTTAAAAAAATGAAGTGATGGACGAAATGACACGTCACAAGCCTCCCTAACATAGTCTGCTAGTCACAGCTCGTGTATGATAGTCATACTAGTCAGGCCTTTTATACGATAGTCATGACTAGTCGAGATCTTTTTACTTTGACTTAGTTTGGTCAACAAATGTAACGCTCATGCACCGTAGCCTTAACGGGAATGGGAATGGCTCCTTGAATCCATTTTGGAAAATTGTCAAGATCAAGCTGGGATAAACTTCATTCATGAAGCCTTACAAATATAACAAATAAAGTTTTAACATATTCTCAATACATACACATTAATCCATATCAGCTAATAGGTTCTAGTGCTAATGGTTTGGCTGGGTCCAGCCACGGGTTATGTATGGTGTAGTGGCAAAAAGGTAAAAACAGCATATCATTTAAATGTAAACACCACTTCAAAAATTTATCTACATTACCCTACAATGATGGACCATATTATGCTCTCCCTAATGGAATAGAAGGTAGCATTTGCCCATTTATATAACAGATTGTATGGTAGGCAAATTACATTATAAATTCCAAACACAAACCTACAAAAATGGGTTAGCCAATCACTCCTTCTCTTGTAACTCACAATCTTACAAAAATATATAACACTGAGTTCAGGACTTACCTAGAGTTCTTGCTGCCAATCAAAATATTTTTTAAAAAAAATGAAAATTTGGTCTAAGTCCGCTAACGTTTAGATTTCAAAATTTCAATAGGCTCATGAATTGCTGAGCTAATTATTTAGTAACCTAGCTCAAATTAATGGCTATCTTGTGTTTAATAAGTTATTAATAGTGGCATGTTGAATCGTGTACATAATAAGTGGGCTAGTTAAAAAGGTTCTAATAAATTGGAAAAAAAATAGAAACTAGGATAGTAATGTTTTGATGAACGGGGAAAAAAATAGAAGATATAATCTCGCCAAAAACTTACAAAGAGTTGAAAAGAATGTATATAAATTAGAAATTCATATCTAAAGTACGATATGCAATCATAAATCAATCCTAAGGCTCGAATACCTTTTCTATGTTAAAGTACAGAAACACTTTTGTAAAGAAAAGAGCACAAAATAAGGGAGCAATAACCAGTATTTAATTAAACTAGTTAGAACTCTCTCAAGTCTCTACCAAATCGCAACTTAGGGTTTATGCCTATATGGAATATGTATTCTAATTTTGGATTCGCCACTAATAGTTTACGATAGGTTGATTAGACACCTAAGTAAAATAATATGAGGACTTATACTTATACGAACTAAAGATTATGAGTCAAGGATTTGGTTATACTAGACTATTCTAATGCCCTTTCAATACCATTCATTTTCTATGAAACATTTTATCATGCATTTTTATTTACTTTAGCCTAAGTCACTAACATAGGCTATCACGCGGTGCACAATCAATTAAATAAACACCTAGAACTCAAGTAATTTGCAAGAAGCATATGCCAAGCGATTCTTTCTCTCATTGATCTTCACTTTTTATGAATCAAACTATATGTAATGCATGAATTCTAATGTAAATGCAATTACATTAATGAATGCAAACTAATCTAAGAGTGCATTAATTAAACTAAACCACTTGACTAACTTAGTGAGATGCATTTAATTAAAGTAATGTTTGAATTACGTTACAGTCTAATTAAATCGACTGCATGACGTCCTAATTAATCAAAGACCTAAACATGCAATTCTAATGCAACATGCCCTAACATGCAATCTATATGACATGGCATCGATGACATTTTTATGGTTTTTGAAATTATTTATGGCCTAAAAAAAACTATGCCTAAGAGATAGCTATCTTACAAATCTTAGAGTTTAAATCGACTTAAACCCTAACACGTTAAAGAGAGACTATTTTAGGCATAAAATCTGCTTCAACATGCATATTCTATCCTAGAATGCAATCCAATCTAAATTATCTGGAATTTGAATAAACATGAAAATATTATATAGGATATGCCATCTAAGATGCAAGTTGATTTAAATATGCAATCTATTCTAAATGCAATAATTATCTACATGCAATATATTTAAGAATTTTAAATAGTAGGATAATATTGCAAGAAGATAATAAGGCAATCAGATCAATTCAAATATGGAGAGTAAATAAATCAAATATATCGCAAGATTTAAATCTCATTATCGATTTAGAGCTTATAGATCAAACTATCGAATTTAAATTCCCAATTGATTAAATATTCTATCTAAAGCCTTATAATTAAATAATTGTATTGTACTTTACGGATCGGGAAACAATCCTAACCACTATGCCTACACTCGAATTATTTCGTTAGAGATATGCACAATTCTAAATAGGCAAGTAAATATTCGGATTAATCAAGATAATAAATCATTACCTTATCCAGAAAAGATTCTTTCCAAATTTGAATTCGATGAATTGGCTCGTGGGTCTCGGGCAGCTCATGGACTCAGCGGTGGATGACTGATGACGGAAACTCTCGGCTCTCGGCAAGGTTCACGGCCGCAGCAGCTCACAGGCCTTGTGACGGGCCACCTGTGGTGATTCTCGCCGAGACTTGCTCCAATATTGCCGGACAAGGGTCAAGCATTTGCAAAACAGACGAACTCATCTCGGTGCAGGCGGATTGGGAGCACGGCCGGACCGTCTGGTCTCGTCTCGCCGCAACTCGTCTGGTGCCGGGACAGTGAAGGGAGGTCAGCGGCTTCGCCTCGTCGTTGGACTGTCGCCTCGGTTTGGGGGACAGCAAATCGCGTCTGGTCGCAGAGGTCAAGATAGAGGATTGTCGTTGACGACGCGGCTGGACTCTTTTGTCACGGGCAAAGAGAGCAGAAACTCGTGGATAGCTCATCGTCTGAATGTGGGGGCACTCGTCTAATCTGTAGCAACCTTTTGGTCTTCTTTCTTTTCTGTCCGCGTTGCCCTCCATTCGCTGGCGTTACTGGATTGCTTAATCAAAATGGGAAACAGCCGCAACTCCAAAGTCGACCCCGTCAGCTAGCACCGCCAGGAGGATCTGTCTGTTATCAATGTGTGGCCTCCTTTCGATTGTGAAGCAAACATGTGCTTAAATAGATGAACGCAAGATTTGGCGACTTTTGCTTAAATATGAAATAGTCTCCCAACTTTGGATAATTGAGATTTAGTCCCTAGAGAGGAATTTCTCTTTTAAATTTGATCCTTGAAGCATTTGGTCGGACCATTAGATGGGCTTGGCCGAATATTGGCACTTCTGTGGGCTTGTGTGTCCTTCTGGGCTTTTTCTAATTAATAAAGCTTTAATTAAGTCATTTTAATTAAACGATTTTAATGGGCTGAATTAAGCTCCAAATAGGCCCTAAGACCTCTCTAATTTTAGGCACACGTGTCCCGTATGCTGGCCAAATTTCTATGATGGGTTCTGGTCCATCCGCACATCAATTTCAGGTCCGCTTCTATCGCCAGTCTGACTAAATGCAGATGTAAACGCATGCTGAAATTAAATTAACTAAATACAAAATATATGGAAATTAATTCAAATATTTTTGCTAGGGACTAAGTTTAATCCTAATTTGTTATGTAATTTTTTCCAAAATGACAGCCAAAATTTAGGTGTAAATAACCATTCTTTTGGAAGGCACCAAAAGAGTATGTAAAACCCAGTTAACTAGGTCAATCCAAGAAGAGTAGGCTGTTGAGATGCGAAAAATTTCAAAATGAAACCTTATCATTAATTAGGAACCACTTTCTAAATAAGAAGGCATCATATATACATACACACATGGTTTTTCCTTTATTCTCGACGAACATAACAAACAGTTTTGTGCATGCAACGAAGGAAACAAGAGGACAGAATTTGATCAATTACTAATCAAGGAATTTGATCTAATTCTAGTCAAGATCAAGGGGACTCCATATTGGGGATGAAGAGTGAACAAAGGGATAGGGGCATGCTTGTAAGAAGGAGAGATCTGCACAAAGAACCTCTGCAAAATCAAGGTCAGAGCTACTTTGGCTTCAAGGAAAGCAAAGTTTTGGCCAATACAAGTTCTAGGGCCCGAACCAAAAGGGAAAAAACAGAGCTTGTTCTTGGTTGATTTTGAGACCCCTCGAAGAATCTCTCTGGATTGAACTCATTGGCATCATCACCCCAAATCTCTTGATCATGGTGAATCAGGACAATAGGCACAAAAAGCAGAACTCCTGGAGGTATTTGCATATTTCCCAACTTAGTTGTCTTGTGAACTGTTCTCATAGTCATAAATACAGGCGGATATAACCTGAGAACCTCATTTAGTATCATGCTTACCTGCATATAAATCAATTTGTTATCAGCCTATTTTTGTCCAAAAAAAAATTCAGAGTTCAGCTATTGAATTAATGAAAACGTGTCTAATGGACCTAGTTTATCAAAATTAATAGCATTCATGCGATCTATGTAGCAACTTCAAATGAAAGGCACGGTCCATGTGTCTTACTTATGTCACTAGCGGAGCCTAACTTGAATAACTAATGCCTAAAAACACCTCATTTTTTTTCAGTTTAGGGGAAGGCGTAGGAAAGAACAGCAACTGGATTTCAGGTAGGAGGTTACAATTTTTTTTTGGTAAGGAGGTTACAATTTAGTCCTTCATTTTTCAACTTCCATTTTTCGTTTGTAATTTCTTTCTTCTTCTTCTTCTTCACAATAGCCTGTTTATTTGATTGTGAGTTTTCAATTTCAGGGATATGTCTTGAAATGGAGATGAACAGGAGACTATAATACGAGGAGAATCCTTACAATTTTAGTCGGCTCAACCCATCAAAATCAGGTTTGTTGTCGCCAAAAACTTGCAAAACTTCCTCTCTGGCTCTGTCTTGCCAGTTTTGGTACTTGCTCAATAAAATCAGAGTCCAAGTAAGCAAAATAGAAGCCGACTCTTGACCCGCTAGGTTGAACCCTTTGCACTCTTGAATCACATCCCCTATGCTCATACCCTTTTGATGCCCAGATTCTTGAATTTCTTTCATGTTTGATTTAAGCAACAGTCCCAACAGATCGTCATCATCTACTACTCCTTCCTTCATTGCCTTCTCTCTTTTGGTTACTACGTCTTCCAACAATTCTTTTACTTTATGGTCGATTTCTTTCATCCTCTTCTGCAATTTGGTTGGCAAGAGGCTGCATTTTTTTTTTCACACAAGTCAACTTAAAGACGAAACTTTATATACAATTTGGTTTCTACAGTTTGTGTCTTGCAACATGAGTACACTCAATCAGTTTCATTAGTCCTTACGAGTTTAGAAGTTGGAAAACAGCAATCTCGAGAACAATTCGATCCAAGATTTGCTGCATAGAAAATTGTTTAGACAGGAAAAAATTGCAGCGAGCCCAATATACATCTTGTAATCACAATCCAACCACTATCCATGATCTGCAGGAAGAAAATTGTCTTCAGAAACTTTTCAATGCTTGTGGGGGCAAGATGCTTAAACTGACTCCATGGATAAGGATTGAGGAAGTCAGTACTCTTTGTTCTTGCTATATTTTTCGCAACAGTTAAAGATCTTGGTATGAATTGTTGCTACATTAATCTCGACTGACCTCCATCCGGGATAAACGCGAACTGAAGAACTTTGTAAGCGAGGGCCATTTGTTCTTGTTGAAGGAGGATGATGCTCTTGGCTTGGTCGTAGTTACCGCCGAAAGCAGCTCTATACAAAACATCACCAGTCAAATGCTGAAGGTGAGGCCACACATCCACTTCACCAGCCAAACATTCCTTCTCCCACCCCCTGATCATCTCCTCACAACTTGAACATGTTGCAGTCACTACATTCTGCAATTTTTCAACAATTAAAAAAGATTAGACGAATAAAGTCTGTAAATTAAGTTATTAAATTTCCATCGACTACGAATTTCAGGTTCAGTTACAATGAAATATGATGGGATTATGAATCATTTTAAGTTCCGTTAGATGTTGCACCTGGTCTGGAGACTTTACCAGCAAGCAGTAATACCTTCAACTTTCCATAATGAAATGCCGGGCTGATAATCTTTCTATGTTTGGCCCATTTTTCACCCTCAACCTCCAGAAGCCCCGATACAAAGAGATCTCCAATGGCCTTGGGATGCGGCTTTTCGAACTCGTTGATCTGCGAAAATATTCCTTCAACATGTCCGAGTCCATGATGTTCACTACAGGCGTTGGCCCTAACCATGTAAAGCAAAGCTTCCCTGCAATAACCAATATCTAGATACGCGTCAAATGGTTATCGGATTCCATATCACCCAAAACTTGAAACCCATGTAGGAGATCAATTTGCACGCAAAAATCAGTAACGTAGCCTTCCGACGGTTGCTGACTGCATAGCTGCCATTAATATGTCATGTTACTTTGTCCCTGAAGACTACACTCAATATCGAAATCGCCATATATCCGGATTTGGTCTACTTATCTTTCAGGATTACATCACGATTAAATTGCTGAAAAGAAAACGTAAGTGCATTTCTTAAGCAGGTTTTTAGCTAAAAACTGCATCTTCTAGTGAGTTGAAATTGTAGGTTGCTTTTACCAGGAAATCGAATTTGTCAAATCAACAATATAATACCATTGGCTTCAGAAATTCGACTGTATCTCGGCTTTGATGGCATGCGTACCGTATTTCTCGATGGAGTGATGAAAGAACGGGAGAATGCGAGGCGCGATGTCGTTGGAGAAAGAAGTAATGGGTTGAGATTGAGCTCTCCTGGTCATCTCAAGTTGTCCCTCAGGTCTCCAAACGAAAGCCGTAAGTAGTTCCATCTAGACCTTGTCGTCTCAGACATCTCTCCAGCTGCTTGGGCCTAACCAAAACAAATACAGTAATCTCCATGCACAAGTGAAGAAGGTGATCAGAACGAGGGTTAGAACAATTGGATACGCAAATGACATTTCCATATTATACGTCGAAGATATAACGCACTTGTCTTCTTTCTGTGAGACGAAATATATAGACCAAACCAAGGCTTAGACTAGAAATAAGGAAATAAAAAAAAGGGAAAAGACATTGGCGTACACGAGCTCATCCAAGATACAATCTTTTGCGTAGATATTTCCAAGAAAAATTGCGTAAATGTTTGAAAGAAAGCAATCGCGTGTATTTTTATGTCCATTAATGATCCCCTACCTGTCCAGTGGCGCGTGTTTGACGGAAATGAGTATTAAAACTTAGCAGTTTTAACGGCAAATGTCTCGAGATGTAGAGTATGGCATTTGTGTGTCTAGTCTGTCAAGATTTGACGCACAATTATTATAACGAAGTAAAGCATAATGAGAAGAGAAATCGAAACACAAGATTTTTATCTTGGTTCACTCTTAAATCAGAGTTACGTCCAACAGAAAATTCTACTATAATTAATACCTCGCACCTCTCGTTAGAAAAAGAGTATATATAGCAATAGTTATTCATGAAACTAAACCTAAAACTACCAATCATAAGAAGCCCTTTTGTATCCAAGAGTGTTGCCCCCCTTGAAACCCCGCTCACTCGGCGCGAAGCGGGATCCACATACTTTTCTATTATTGAGGAGTATAAACCACGTCCCAACACAATCCTCGAACCTTCTTTTGAACAATGTTAATATACTGCTCGGTGCACCGCAAAATCCATAGCTCAACCACATACATACATACTAAGTACATACATACACCGTAGTTCAACCACACACATCTATATGTATGGATACATGTATGTTGGTAAAGATCGTACCATTGTTGAGTCACGTGACACATTGGCATGCGATCTTTACCCGGTGGTCCTTATTTTCATGGTCTATTTAGAACAACTCTAATTCTTGCAAATTCTAATTCTAATGAATTGGAAGAAAGTTGTATTTTATGACAGAACGTAGTTCATACTTCTCGTTGACAGGAACGCATAGGGTCTCTCTCAAGGATGAGCAGCCGGAGGGTCATCCTGGCAAGTATTGTAGGGGGCAATGCCTACGGGCCGCCACAGTGCTTTTATAGTGTTTTTGTGTGCGTGTGTGTATTATCTTGTAATTGACAATTGTAAGCAGTTCCATCTAGACCTTGTCGTCTCAGACATCTCTCTAGCTTATTCGGTCTCAACCAAAACAAACGCGGTGATCTCCATGCACAAGTGGAGAAGGTGATCAGAACGAGGGAGATAAAATTGAATAAGCTATGGACAATTCCATATTCTACTTTAAACATATGACACGCTCGTCTGGTTTCTGTGAGAGGGAGTAAATAGGACTCTTGGGAAGCAGAAAGACATCGGCCATGTCATGTTTTGAAGGGAGAAACTGGAATGACGGGTCCACTGGGCCGTCATATCTTCCAAGGCATAAACTACTTCTAGGAGAGGAACACGGGAGCCTCGTGCCCGCTAGCATGAAAAATATATTATTGCAGTTTCAGCTAGGGGTGGGGGGACCGGACCGCATGAAAATTCTATTATTATAGTTTCAGCTAGGGTGGGCAAACGGTATCGGGCGGGGTGGGCAAACCGGACCGGTCCAGTTTGCCTACCCTTAACCTAAAATTGCCGGCTAGATTGGTCTCGTCCTCGAGGGAAGCGATCCGATCCCCAGTCCCAAGCGGTCCTATCCCAGTTCCATGGTAATCTTCCAACATTTTTTTGGACACAACAGTTATTTGTTATACTCGTTCGAGACGGGTAGAGACTGACCGGACGGACTATCCAGAATATATATATATATATATATATATATATATATATATATATGTATTTGTATGAAATACAGCGGATTGCTATGTAGGAGATGGTTTGCTTATTGTATTCGATGGAAGAAAGTTCCAACGAATTCGCTTTTCTGTGAAGAGGGGGCTCTGAACCGTGGCGGAGGCCGAAAGGTGAGCTCGACTTTGCACCAATCATCGATTTGAAATGTCGGTGAAGTTTTTTAGGAAACAACGTATACTTTAGCCAAAACAACCAAAGTAAACACAGCAATCTCCATGCCACAAGTGAAGAAGGTGATCAGAACGAGGGTTAGAACAGTTGGATAAGCAAATGACATTTCCATATTATACGTCGAACATATGACACCCTTGTCTTAGTCTGCGTGTGAGACGCTGGCCCGAAAATATTATAGATATAAACCAAGGAGGTAGACAAGATAGAAATAAGGAGAAATAAAAAAAGGGGAAAAGACATTGGCGTACCCAGCTCATCCAAGGTACAATATTTTGCATAGAATTTGAAAGAAAAATTGCGCAAATGTTTGAAAGAAAGCCAATCGCGTCGTACTTTTATGTCCATTAATATTCCCCTACCTGTCCAGTGGTGCGCGTTTGACCGAACTGAGTACTAAACTTCGCCGTTGTAACGGGCAAATGTCCGAGATGTAGGAACGGCATTTATATGTCCAATCTATTGGGTGGCGATTACGTGAAATAAAGCGTATGAGAAAGTAAAATTGAAACACAAAGTTTTTTTTTTTTTAAATTAGGGCTACATCTAGCAAAAAATTTCATTGTAATTAGCATCTCAAACTCTCGTTATGTAAGTAATAAATTTCAAGTAAAATTTTACAAAATTGTAATCACAAACATTTAGAGAAAAAAAAAAAGGACGAGGACGAAAGGGCTTGATCTGTAATGAATTATTCAGAAGTGCCGACATATCTTCTTGGGATAGAAGAATCAAAGCCCATGTGAGTTCTTTTACCTTTGAGTAACCCCCATACTTACTCATGTCACTAAATCGTCGCTTCCGGCTTGTGGTTCCCGTCATTAGGCTGCTCGGGCTCCATCAATCGAAAAAATTCGAAAAAGCTCACTTCTACGTTAGGCGATCCATCTCTTGTTGTCGATTATTGAGCCTTCGCCAAATCATTCGTACACAATGCTAATGAGCCTCCACAGATCTGCGGAGGAAATCTGAACGGTTGTATCGTTCCAAAATGTTCGGCTTTCCAGCGCTATAAAGAGCTGTGTTCAACCGCCAACGTTGAACAAGGTGAAGTTGGCTAAAAACCTGTCTAGCATGATAGAGTAGAGATCGATAATTGACTCAGAATGCTCCGTCCCCACCACTGTCTAAAATTTGAAAATAATCTTGTGCCACGTGCAAATGAGAGTCTAAGTCTCAAAGTTAGGGATTAATAGTGAATCAAATAGTCAAAAATATCCGTGAGCCCCTTTGTCTTTTTTTGTCTACTCATTATGCATTTTAGACCCTCTACTTTCATTTTACCTCAGGCTCTCCGTTTTCTACAGCCCGACTAAAATGAGAAGAAGATCCAATATCAGTTGCTGTATATCTAATATGTAATAATCATGATTATAATGTATGTATGAGTTGAAACCATCCTTTTGAACAAATTAATGATCTAATCTATTTTCTAAATGAAGACATTACCATAAATACATAAGTCACAAAAAATCTTTTATGCCTTCTATATTTTCGTCACCTGTGGAGCGAAAACAGGAAGCAACCAAATAAATAAAAGTAAGTATGTTTATTAATAAGTTTACGCCATTTTGATTCATTGCCTGTAAAGTTGCCACCTAATGTTCATCGTTCTTCATATATTTCATTCAAAAAACACAGCAATGATTTAACACAATTCCTAATTATAAAAAATGAGCTTAGGCGCTGTAGATAATAAAACACGAATAAAGTATATAGTTGCATATTGAAAAAGCTTTTAAACACAATCTAAAAAGTTTTTTTGTGCAAAGATCCCAATGTTGTGGTAATGGAACTCCAAGTGGAGAAACTATTAGTCGAAATAAAATAAAAATTTGTACCAACATAATGAAATTTATATGTTCTAAAAGGTTGATTCAACAATTCGTCGTGGAATTCCACGATGGTTAGAACATCTCTGGAAAATCTTTGTGTCTTTTTTCCATGTAGTGTCTACAAAATCTACACCAATCTTTCATTAATTTGGGGGGTGTCTCCATAATATTGGAGTGCGATTTTTATTGGGTTGAGGAAAAACGTTAAGAGTTTGTTAAACCTTCTTATACACTTTAAGTTTAAAATCAGCGGCACGCATATCTAACATGAAAAAGTTCTCCACACAAAAGGGGTTTACAAAGTTTTTCCAACTCCAATGTAGAAAGCGGTTATTGCCGGGGCATATCACAAAATCCAGATTAGAAAAAAACTTTTCAAGCCAATACAAGTATTCGTGCTCTAAAACTTGTCTTATTTAATCTATAAATTATTAATTGCCTATGTCTATCCTCAAAAACTTCGATTATGCAATAATTCTTTTATCGTGAATATTCCAAATGTCGTTATCTATCCAATTGAACACGTAATACCTCGATATAAGAAGGTAATTTGCAAAGGACGGGTCCGAAACATCGCTATGCCTATATGCATATCACGTCCTATATAATTCATTAAAAAATGATTTTAATTGTTTCTTTCACTTTTTATAAAAATTAAAAAAGTTGGATGTTAAGGGTATTTCTAGAAAACGGTGTTTGGCCTTGTGGAGTGACAGCATTTGTATAAAAATTATACAAACCATAATTTCTACCTAAAGAATTTAAATAATAAATGTTCTACAGCCGTTAAATTCTAGCTACTTCTTTTAAGTTATGAAACATTTTCGCCTTATAACACGGAATTAAAGGAGGAGCGTTAGTTTTGGCGCGTACCGTAAATTGTTGTGTTGACGAGTAGTCGGATCCCAGCTAGCATGGAGTTTGCCCTCAAATGCCGTGAAATTGGTTCATAGCCACTTAAGCCACTTAGACGAATTTGTTAATTGTTCCCACAATGTTTGCAAGAAGTGATTATGTTGTTGTCTTCAATGTGCGCCTTCGTGAAGGCCTCACAGTATCGAGGGAAGTGGATGATCCACTCTCGTTCCAGCGTTGTGACGCTCTTCGGTGAGAGGAGTCATGCTACCTTGTGTTGGGAGACGTGGGCTGCCGACATTTGGAACAATGGTCGATTTCAATTTCGTCGTCGTCGAAGCACCATAATATGCATAATCTGATGATTATGAGATTGAGGATACGGAGAGTCCCATCAGGCGCCATCGGGCTCTTACCCCTCCCGCCTACGGCTTCCACTTGCCATTTTTCGAGAATTTCCAACAAAAAAAGAAATGAAGAATTCACGAGAGAAATGAAAGTGGATCGGAGTTATTCGGCGACTTGATTTGTTGAGAATTGAGATTGAGAAATCTTTGAGAGAATTGGTTGAGAAATTGAGAGAAGAAAAATGAGAGGAAGTTGTGAATAAAATGCAAGGGGGGATGGGTATTATAAGAAATATTTATAATGGAATTTATTTATAAAAAAAAAAAAGGGAAAACGGCCTAAAATAGCCTGTGCCGGCCGACCCAGTTGTTGGCTGGCCGGTCGGAACCGCCCGGGTTCCACGATGCAGGTTCACAGCGGTTTTCAACGGGCCACGGTTTTCCGGTTCTGCTCAGGGCCTGAAACCGGCCCGGGCCATGTCTATTGTCCTTTGAGTGTCGTGCCGGTTTGAGCGGAAATGAGTACTAAAACTTCGCCGTTTGTAACGGCAAATGTCTCGATGTATGTAGAGTACGGCATTTTATATGGTCAATCCAGTCTGGGATTGACACATAATCACAATGAAATAATAAGGCGTAAGAGAAGAGTAAAATGAACACAGTTTTATCCTGATGTCACCTTTAAATTAGGGCTACATCTGAGACAAATAATTTCCTATTGTTATTGAGCATCTCTGGCAGACTCTCGTTATGTCACTCAATTACAAGCCGAAAAAGGTATTAGATATATTACACCAACAGAGCTATTCGATAGGAGTTTAAACCAAACTACAAATGAAATAGTGTCTGGTTTGTCCATAAAGGTGACCTGCACCTTAAGACTCTGCGCCAGCTCAAGGGAAGCGGAAACTCATGTTGTTTTATTCCTATCGTTCAAGAGATATAACCAACATCATCAAGTATGCTCAATGCACCACAAAAACTCGTTAGCTCAATCATCATACATACATACTTATGTGTACGTTGCATAGTACCGTAGTGTAACTACCCAGACCCCCCCAAACAGAAAACATCAGCACACAGTATGTGTGTTAAAGATCGTGTATATGTGTTGAAGTCACATTGACCGCTTGACATGTTGATATCTATACCCAAGGTCTCATTATTTAATGGATCTATTTAGAGACAAATCTCTATATTCTGTGCAAATTTTAGTATTCTAATGAAAGGCTAGTAGACTGGAGGATTGGCTTCCAACAATTGATAATGAAATCATATTCAAATGGTAAACTAGCATGTAAAGAGACAGTTACAGAAGTACGAGCACTCCAAAATGAATTGTATATCACACATTTTGCTATCAAGTAAAGATTCCGGGTTTCCGCAAGCCATGCTACTTGAGCTAAAAGTAACCCACCCATAAAACAGCTTCCTTTTATGTTAGGTGAGGGGGCACTAAATGAAATCTTCATGGGAGTGTTGTGTATATCTTGCTGATAATTCTCTAATCGGTTGTATATTTGGTGTAGTAAAATTCTTGGCTAAATGTCTATCTCGTATTTATATTTTCCTGATTAAACTCAAATCGACTTTGTATAAAGACCAATAGTACTATGCCACATTTGTTGATAAATAAAGAAGAGGGATTGATGGCGTCCATATTACA
>JAGVVM010013720.1:0-16068 GCA_019149425.1 Psidium friedrichsthalianum
TTCCCGTGATTCACGCCGATTGAATTCCATTGTCAAGTCCTTTTCACTTATGAAGGAAGGCCCCAGGTAACTTCCAGGCAAGTGGGGAGCATGATGACAAAGTAATAGAAAAGTGGAAAAAGTATTGTTTCCAAGAAGACCTCCTCCCTTTCGAAGACTTTGATCAATTACTTCCTCAGCTTTGCTTCCTATTTGTGAAGGAAGGCCACAGGTGACTTCCAAGCAAATACAGCGAAAGTAAGCAAGCGATCTCGCTCTGTTGCCTTTTTTGTCAAGTTGTTATAAGGATCGGACTCAGATTTCCTTTGGCGGACTCAATTCAGAGATCAATCTCTCCATCGTCCTCTCAAAATGAAGAGAAAGAGGGGAGAAGAGACGGCGATGGAAGCTTCGACAAGCAGTAGCCGTGATGGTAGATCCAGGGACTTTGATGTGTTCCTCAGCTTCAGAGGGCCTGACTCCCGCTTAACCATAGCGGATTCTCTCTACAATGCCATGGACCGTGCAGGGATCCGTGTCTTCAAAGATGACCAGGTGCTCCTATTCGGCGAAAAGATCGGAGGGGGCCTCTCACGAGGGATCGAGGAATCCAAAATTTACATCCCGATTTTCTCCAAAGGCTACGCCTCGAGTAAGTCGTGCCTCCGTGAGCTCGCACAAATGGTGGAGTGCGCGGGAAGATCGACAGACGACGATCAGAAAGTGATCCTCCCTATCTTCTACGACGTGGATGCGGATGATGTCAAGCTTAAGACCGATTTATATCGGCAAGCCCTCCAAAACCACAGGAGCGACTCCAAGGAGGATTTAGTAAAGCAGTGGGAGGAGGCTTTAAAAGAGGTTGGCAGACTTATGGGGAAAAATTTGAAAGATTACGGGTATGCTCTGCTTCCATGAACTTTATTTTATTAGCATAGGTTACGTTATTATGCTACGAACTCTGTTATTAAATTACCAACATCATTTGAGTTACTTGCCAAATTTTTTTGCTTAAAGTACCAACTGCTTTACCGTTACCAATAAAAATTCGTAATCTAGAATTATTTGTAACTTATCTGTAATCGTTTTCTGGTAACTTAAATTAGGGTTCGTATATGTTCTAGAAAGCGGTTTCTCATTTTCTTTTTGCTAGTATGCTATTTCTCGCATTGAATTGGCATCCACGTAATAGATTTAAATTGAAAAAATAATATTCCCCTGATATGAAAGGGAGGCGCCCAACTTTGTTCAAACCCAACTGTGCGGCGTGCGCGCAGTCCCAATTAGGTGACAATGTGCCAGAGCGACTTCTAGTCAAAGGCCAATTAGACCCTCAGTCACGAAATAACCTTTTCCCACCATTCACTGGACCAAAGAACCTTGACAGCAGTGGCTTTCAATTGTGAATAAGGTCCTCGCCCCCTCCTCCTCCTCTTGGGGAAAAAGAAAAACTGATTTTCTGCTCTTTAGGTTTCCAAACGGCTCACAGCTTGATGATTACTTTTTCAACTTTGGTTGTTTTCAAAGCATATTACTTTGAAAATGGTGATAACATTCTAGTGCCACGTTATGCGTGCTCCGTTTCCATAAATGGGGTTTTTCAATCTTAGATGATTGCATCTTATGTATTTGGCAGCCTGCCTAAACTTACAAATCTCATGGTGGAAGAGGTTTCTAGTTTGTTATGGACAAGACAACCGGACGTGCCTAATGATTTGGTGGGAATTGAGGATCAAAGGGATCAAATTATGGAGCTGTTAGATCTAGGAGCTTTTGATGTCTGGTATATCGTGATTCATGGGATGGGTGGCATCGGAAAGACGACAATAGCTGATGTCATCTTCAGGCAAATCTCTCCTGAATTTCAAAATGGTTGCTGCTTTCTTAAAGATGTTCGGACGCATGATATATTAAACTTACAAAAGAAATTGTTATCTGACATTCTCGGTGTTGGATGCACAAACCTCTCCGACGTTATAGTGGACGACATGATCAAGGAGAGGTTTTGTGGCAAGAAAGTCTTGATCGTTCTTGATGACATCGACAATCAGGACCAAATCAAGAAACTTGCAGACAAGCCCAACTGGTTTGCTGGAGGAAGCAGAATTATCGTAACGACGAGGAATATTGAATTCTTGAAAGCTGAATGTGATGATGACAGCATACTAGAGTCACATCATGGAAATTTCTTATTCTACGAAATGCCGGAGATGAATCCTGATGATGCTCTTCAACTTTTCTGTGAGCGTGCCTTGGGTCTTGCCAAGCCTCCACCTGATTACATGGATATTTCAGGTGATTTGGTCAATGCTCTTGGAGGACTTCCGTTGGCTCTCGATGTCATAGGTTCCACACTTTGTGGGAAACCCCGAAGTAGATGGGAACATGTCCTACAAAAGTTGAAGCATGTGTTAAACAAGGATGTCAAGAAGAAGTTGATCATAAGTTACGAGGCATTGGACTCCCGTCAACAACAAATTTACCTTGATATTGCATGTTTCTTCATCAATCAAGAGAAAACAACTGCAACTAAATATTGGGATGCAGTCTTTGGGTATTCCACCGAAATCGAAGTGAAGATCCTCACGCATATGTCTCTAATAAAGATCATCAAAGATAATAAACCATGGATGCACAACCAACTTAGAGACTATGATAAATTATGGATGCACGACCAACTTAGAGACCTCGGAAGGGATATCGTGAGCCTAGAAAGCCGGGAAATCGATCGAAGGGGCAGCAGATTGTGGTCTCCCAAGGAAGCCTTCCGTGTGGTGCCTTTTAAAATGGTAATCTTTGCCTCCAAATGTTTTCCAGTCCATCCATTAGCGTCATCACATTTTTTAATCTATCTTCAAGTCAAAATGAGATTTGTACTCACTAATTGCTACATTTATCTCCCAGGGAAATGAAAACATAGTGGCGCTCAATCTTGGCATCCCCGAATCAGATGTGACATACAACTTTAAACGCAAGGAATTTGCGAGGATGATTAACCTTAGATTCCTTCAATTGGACCGTGGAAACTTCGAAGGAGACTTTAAGGATCTTTTCACCGGGCTAAAATGGCTCTCTTGGAGCAATTACCCTTCGAAATTTCAAGCTACAAACTTGGGGTTGGAGAACCTAGCGGTTCTCAAGCTTTCTAGGAGTGACATTACTAAAGATTGGGAAGGATGGTGTCAAATCATGGTATGATCTCACCACATACTTTTGCATTACTTTTACTTTTTCTTTATTTCTTAGTTTCAACTCAATTGCCTTGTAGGTATCAAACAAGTTGAAAGTCCTACAACTCGAGCATTGTCCATACCTTACAAAGGCCCCGAGTTCTCCGCAATCTCGCGACTGGAGAGATTGATTCTTCTTGAATGCACTCAGCTAAGAGAGATTCATAAGTCCGTCGGCAATCTTGAGCATCTTGAGTACCTAGAAATAGACTGTGAACGTATTGAGTCAATACCAGAGTCCATCGGCAATCTAAAATCTTTGGTGGAGCTAAGAATAAGATCTTGGAGACTCTCGGTGTTGCCTTACTCGATTGGTAATTTAGTGAAGCTAAAGCATCTAATCTTGCAATGCCAGGAACTTCGAGAGCTTCCTGACTCTATTGGACAATTGAAATCACTAATTGAGATGGATGTCTATGATACAAGAATTAGAGAATTACCTTATTCCATTGGAAACCTAGAAAGGTTGAAAATTTTTAAGATCCCGCGTTGGGAATTAGAAGAGCTACCAGACTCCATTGGTAGGCTCCAATCCTTGGTCAAGTTAGATATGAGCAATTCAAAAATCAGGATATTACCTGATTGTATTGGAAATCTAAAAAAGTTGAAGGTACTAAATCTGAATGAGAGCTGCATAAGTGAACTTCCGAAAACCATAGGAATGTTGGAAAATCTGGAAGAGTTGCATGCCGATGATGCTCTAGAGAGGGAAATTCCAAGTGAGATTGGGGCACTATCCTCCTTGAAAATTCTAAACTTAGCCGTGGCCTCTTTACTGAATTGCCGACGACCATCAATCAGCTTACAAATCTCCAACAACTTGATTTACTGTTCTGTGATTCAATTCGACAGCTGCCAGAGCTTCCTAAGAGTCTTACGTCGTTAATCTTTTCATCGGACTCGATGACCACAATCCCGACTTGTCAAACCTAACCAATTTAGTTGAGCTTAATATATCAGTGCAAGAACCCAACAACATAGAGGGGCTTCTGAAACTACGTGCTCTGAAGCGTTTGTCACTCGAGGTTGAAAATATGACCTTGCCTCCAACCGATTTCAGTTCCCTCTCTCAGCTACAATCGCTCACCCTAAGTTATGCTGACTCCCAATTGCCTCCAACCGATTTCAGTTCCCTCTCTCAGCTACAATCGCTCGACCTATGGTATCCTGACTCCCGATCTCTCATTAGGCTTCCATCCAGCCTTCGACTTTTGCGTTTGTCTAATGTCCAGTCAGCGATAGATTGGTCACTCTTTTCCAACTTGGAGAATTTGCCAACGCTGGAGATCTGTGGAAATTCGTTCGCAGAGATTCGATTCGATTTGCTCAAGACGCTGACCCTTCCGCCTTGTCTGAAGGAGATCCAGAGTTTGACACTGTCCGATTTGGGTCAGCTAACCGAGATTCAGGGTTTGGGAGAATTGAAATCATTGCAGGAGTTGAGAATCAGTCTCTGCCATTCCATCAAAAGCTTAAATGTATCTGATCTCTCTAAGTTACGAAATCTGCCAAGATTGGAGTTCTCGAATTGTTTCTCACTGGAGCGCGTGTTGGGTGTGCCAGAATCTTGTAAACTCGACGTACGGTACTGCTCGATGTTCAATAAAGATGGATAAAGGTATGTATCATCGAATTGGCAAAGATTATCGATGATATGAGTTTGCCAATACCTTCCTTAATTAGGAGATTTAGGTGATTGACTTGCGTCTTGTTTTTTTTTTTTTTTTTTTGGTCGAAACGATACTTTTCATTCATCCGATGTCAGGATTACAACTACTAGAGAAACAAGATTCGCAACAGATTAAATCCCAAAGTGGTTGGGGGATATTGACAAGCCAATTTAATGGAAGCGTTTTTCGTCTATGGGCCTTGGCTATCCAATCAGCTACTCCGTTTGCTTCACGAGGGATATCTTTCACTTGGACACCTTGGAGTTGGCCCAACAGGACTTGCATTCCATAATCAGGTGCCGAATAGCCCATGGGCTATCTTCAGGTTCTTCAAGCCAGGCACATAGAGAAGTACAATCTGATTGTACTTCCACTTTTTTCCAGAAGACTTCGAGAACCCACTTCACTTTGAAGTCTTCCTTCTCTCTCCTCTAGCAGACGTGAAAGAGCAGTCCACAAAGCTAGGGTTTCGCATTCCATGCTGATCGGGCGTGAACTGATCTTGCAAAGCCATCAACGACGCGCCATCTTCATCTCTGCACAGGCCA
The DNA here is from genome assembly GCA_019149425.1 of Psidium friedrichsthalianum. Taxonomy (NCBI): domain Eukaryota; kingdom Viridiplantae; phylum Streptophyta; class Magnoliopsida; order Myrtales; family Myrtaceae; genus Psidium; species Psidium friedrichsthalianum. Next base: position 5,428 of record JAGVVM010013720.1, read on the forward strand.
GCCACCGATCCTTCCATTTCGCCCTCGATCCAGGAGCCATCGACGTTTACTTTCACGCAACCGGGCATCGGGGTGGACCAGCGAGTCGGTAAGCCTCTGAAACTTTTGTTCCTTTGTCTCTTCCATTGTAGACCTAGATCTGAGGTTCCTCTGATCAACTCTGCCTCTTCAATAACCATGTCTGGATTCGGTTGGCGATGTGCGAAGATGAACCCATTCCTGCCTTTCCAGATTACCCATAGGACATTCGCCACTAGTTCAGGTTCAGGGAGGTTCGGATCTGAGGTAAGGACTGAGTTTAGCCACTTATCAAGCCTTTGAATATTTGCTGGTTTGATCTGCATGTTGAGTCTCGAGTCTGACCAGATTCTTCTTGTCCATTTGCACAGCAGTAGGGTGTGTTCAACCGTCTCTGGAGCTTCGCGACAGATTGGACAGAGCGGGTCAGGTACTATGTTTCGCTTGTATAGATTTTCTGTTGTCGGGATCGCATTGTGACATATAGACCATATGAAGTTTTGGATCTTGGGGGGGTTAGGTAGTTGCCAAATAGCTGACCATAGACTGCGGGGTGGCTGATACGATGCTGATGCTTGTGGTTGTTTGATTTGCTGCATATTTGAGAAGATTTTCTGGTAGCCGCTTTTAATGGAATACTTCCCCTGTTTGTTGCCTGCCCAGATTAGCTTGTCATCCTTAGAGTTAGGACCTAGAGGCGTAGCCATAATCTCCTGCACTGTAGTTTCAGGAATAGGTCTCTTAACTTCTGCTCATTCCACCTTGCATTTTCACTGTCAATGAGATCGGCTACAACTTTTGGATCATCTCTGTTAGCTGGACCACCTATCACTCCAGAGTCTAGCCATTTATCTTCCCGAACCTTAATGTTCTGCCCATTTCCAACAGCCCATCGAGCTTCCGAGCTAATCGCATCTCTGCCCATAAGAATGCTTTGCCACCCCCACGACGGTCTACTCCCTTTCTTAGCTTTCCATATGTCTGTGTTTTCGAAGTAAATCCCTTTAAAAACTTTGCTCCATAGCGATGAAGGATTGTGAGCAAGTCTCCATGCTTGTTTACCTAACATGGCCTTGTTAAAGCAATAAGGTCTTTGAATCCCAACCCGCCATCTATCTTTCTTCGTTTCAGCACATCCCAACTCTTCCAATGCATTCCAGCTTTTGACGGGTTCTGTTTCCACCAGAAGTTTGCTACTTTTGCTCAATGGCCTTGCAAATCGATATCGGAATCTTGAAAATTGACATCGCATACTGTGGTAGGGCTGCACCACTGTTTTTATCAGAATTTCCTTCCCTGCTTTTGATAAAATGTTTTCCTTCCACCCCTCCAGCTTCATATTGACCCTGGCTAAGATCCATGCGAACATCTGTTTTTTGGTTTGCCCCCAATCCGAGGGGATGCCTAAGTACTTGCCCGTTTTCTCAATGATTGGGACCCTTAGTTCGCTGGCCATGTTTGATCTCAGGGGCTCTGGACATCCCTTACTGAAAAAAACCCCTGACTTGTTAAGGTTGATAGCTTGGCCCGAGACATAGCAATATTGATTCAAATATTAGCCAAGTTTTGGCATTCTCTGATAGACCCATCCAGGAAAAAAATTGCATCGTCTGCAAATAATAGGTGAGAAAGAGTTGGGCAGCCACCCCCCAGCTTGATACCTTTTAAAGTACCATCCTCAATTGCCTTTCCCATTAGATGAGACAAGTGTTAGCAACCAGGATAAATAGGTAAGGAGACAGTGGGTCGCCTTGTCTTATCCCTCTAGATGGTTGAAAAAAGGTTGGGGCTCTCCATTGATTTTAATACTAAAGGACACCGAGGCCATGCAATATCTAACCATATCAACCCATCTTTCACAGAATCCCATCTTGGTCATACTCGCACATAGGTAATCCCATTCCACCCTATCATAAGCTTTTTGCATGTCGAGCTTAAGAATGGCTTGAAATTTTCTTTTCCTCTCCCTCGTCCTCAATTGATGGATGACTTCCTGCACTATCAGAATGTTATCTTGTATCAATCTACCATTCACAAAAGCACTCTGCTCCGTTGCTATTAGGTTCGGAAGCCAAGGGCGGAGCCGATTGGCCATGACCTTTGAAATAATCTTGTAGCTGAAATTACATAGACTTATCGGCCTAAACTGTGAAATTTCCTCTGGATTAGATATTTTAGGAATGAGCACAATTTGGGTTGCATTAAGAGCAGGGGGGAAGAAACCTGAAGTGAAGAACTCCCTGACCATCTTGTGAATGTCATGTTGGATTTCTCCCCAATGGTTACGGTAGAATAACCCATTTAAGCCATCTGGGCCCGGTGCTTTTGCTGCCCCTAGTTGGAAAACTGCATTTCTGACTTCCTCTAGAGATACCGGGGCTGTTAATGCTTCATTCATTTCCCCTGTGACTATTTCAGGGCATTGGCTGAGTACCGGGTCGAAGTTTCTCTCACCGACCGTGCTGTATAAATTCCTGTAGTAGTCCACCACATGTTGCTTTAATAGATTCTGATCTCTGCACCAGGTTTGGTCATCAGTTTTCAAAGCGAGATCTTATTTCTTTGCCTTCTTTGGATAGTGGTGGCGTGGAAATATTTTGTGTTTCTATCCCCCTCCCTAAGCCAAGTAATACGAGACCTCATACTCCAGTAGAGCTCCTCCCTTCTCCAAAGTTTCCCAATTTGCTCAATTATGCTTTTTGAGACCTCCCGTCTAGAAGGGCTGCTCACCTCATTGTTGATATCTCTGAGTTTCTTAGTTAGTGCTTCTATTTGGTTTCGTGCATTAGAGAACTTCTTCTTGCTCCATTTCTGGAGGGCCAAAGTTGTTCTCCTTATCTTTTCTGGCACCTCTTCAGCCACAGTCTGCTGATCATCCCATGCACTTTTTAACCACCTCTTTGCATTCCTCGTCCTCCACCCAAAAGGCCTCGAATTTGAATTCTTTTTTCCTTCTTTTAGAAGGGGGATGAAGGGAGAGGATAATAGGGCTGTGATCCGATCCGATAGCCGGCATTGCATGTGCTTCCGCATTAGGAAATTCCACTCTCCATTCAATATTACACAAGGCTCTGTCCAGCCTCTCCTTCACCAAATCATCCCCTTCCCTATTGTTTGACCAGGTGAACGTACAGCCCTTGCTCTCCAAATCCATCAATGAACAGCCATTAATAAACTCGTGGAAGGCCACTAAACGAGAATGATCCGCCCCTCTTCTACCCATTTTCTCCCAATGGTATAATATTTCGTTGAAATCCCCCAAACAGACCCAAGGCAATCTGTTGACTGAGCTTATTTGCTGATTTGTTGCCATAAACCAATTCTTTTCTGGAATTCATAAGGTGCGTGTAAAAAGGTTACTCTCATTAGCACCCCACTCGTCTTTTCCTTGCAAATTACGTCTATAAAATCCCGCGAGTTGTCTTCCACAGTCACTGCTCCTTCCTCATTCCATAAAACAGCTAATCCTCCTGCTATACCCATTGGGTTAACCACAAACAAATGCTGGAATTGTAATCTTTTTTTGATTTTCTGCACAACTTCTTCTTTATTTTTTGTCTCCATAAGAAAGACAAGGTCGGGCCTCTCTTGAGCCACAATGGCTCGCAAATGCTGGACCGTCAGGGGGGTACCCAGCCCCTGACAGTTCCAGCTCATAATCTTCATATAATCCCCGGTGGCTTATTAGGGCTAGCCACCAAAGCCCATTCGTTTCTTCCTTCCACCAAAGTAATAGGTGTATCGAGTAGAGCTTCAGCATTGTCAACTCTTTCTTGTGACCCAGGTAACACATAGGGGCTGTGCCTTTTCAGCTTCTTCTGTGTGGGATTTTTGCCACCATCTTATCTTTCCTAGGCCTAAGAAAGACCTCTCTGCTTCTGATTGACTAGCTGCACCATCTCGAGTATCCTGCACGAATTGGAGTGTAGGCGGCCCCCTTTTTGCTGGCGTTTGTGTCATCACTATTTGTTTGTCATTTCTTTACTTCTCTCAGCCTCATCTATATCAGCTCCCCTGATAACCACTGTCTGAGGGGTCTCCGGGATCATCTCCTCATCACTAAGCTCTGGTATTTCCTTACCGTAAAAAATCTCCCAAAAAGGACTTGAATTTCTAGCTTCAGCCTCAACCAGCTACCAAATTTCCACCCTAGTTTATCTCAAGGTCAGGCTCCTTGTACGGTATCAACTCACAGTCTGTAGTATAATGTCCAATGCGACCACATGAGAAACAAAACCTGGGTAGTCGCTCATAACGAAAATCAATCCATAGCTTTGTATGCCCCAGATTCAGGATGGTTCCTGATTTTAGTGGGGAATCCAGACTTAGTATCACTCTAGCCTCCCATATCTCCTTGGGTTATTGCCTTTAGTTTCAATTTTCACCTCCACTACCTCTCCAATCTTAGAAGCCAATTCGTGAACAATCTCCTCTGTTACTCTTCCCCTCGGCAGCCCTATAAACTGAACCCAAAATGGGCTGTGAGTGAACTCATAGCAGTGATCAGGGATATCTGGCTCACATTGTTGAAGTATTAGCAAGTCCCTCGAAAAGCACCATGGCCCTTCCTCCATTACTCTTCTCTTCTCCGTTACAGATTCAAATTAAAGGAGAAAAACCCCTGATCCAGCATGGCACATTCTACATTTCCACCTTCCACGCCTTTTTCATAGTCGAAATAAAAGCCTGGACATTAACATTCGATTTTGCCTGCAGTTTTCCATACAGCATGAGTTTACATTCAGTGATTCTATCCTCCGGGATCTCCTTTTTTGCCACGACTTCATCACTTTCCGACCACATTTCACCTAGGCTTCTACAGAGAGCAGCCAATCTCACTTCATTTTCTTCCTCCCTGCTCATTTTTTCCATTTCTTCACACTTTTATGGAGAGAAACAAGTAGATTACCTCTGGGTCGCACTTGGATTGAAAACTTGTCTTCGTTGTAGATTGCACTAGTGACAGGGTGACTCTAACTTTATCTTGTTGTTCACAGATCGTAGCAAGGATGGATGCCACGTTCCAGCAGCTTTGACCACGAGATTTCTCAGAAGACCAATAGCATCGGGCACCAGGCTTCAGCTGCGGGTCTCCCTCTCAGCATTACCACAGATGGCCAGCAGCCAGCTTTGATGGATTGAAGGGGGCTCTAGTCTAGGGTTTGGGGTGGGTTTAGCCGAAACCCTTTCTGTAGGGTTTTGTCATTGTGATTTTTTGGGGTTGGGGGAATGGGATTTTGTAAGAGTGTTGGTTTGTGATACTGTGATGGTAAGGTGCGATTAGGGTTCACTGGTTGAAAAGGGTTTGGGGGGGGATACTACCATCTTGTTCGGTTCTTGCAATTGTCAATACCGAAACTTCTTTTGGGTTGTCATGGAGAGAAAAATGAATGAATGCTAAGTGTCAATCGAAGCTTTGCTAAGTGTTTGCTTCAATGCCTTATGCAGGTTGCTTGGCTAGTGATGTGGACTTGGGCGCTATAGCTCATAATCTCATCATAATCCCGCGGATTTGTTCTCAGATATAGCTAGTTGGGAGCATGTCAGCAGAAAATCCAGATAACTTTCATTTGATTCCTTATCTTCTGAAGTTGTTTCAGATGGCCCAATCTCGATCCCTAGCAGAGCCGATCGTTGATTCTGTGAATTAATTCTCTCCCGAAACTTAACTTGGGCATTGATCTGTTGTAAATGTTATGCGATTGTGATAGTTCATTGATTAGTAACATTTTCTCAATAGTCTCCTGGCCTTATACTTTATATGACTATTAATTTTTTGGTCCAATAATTCAGGAGTTCGCTTCTTATTCTCTTTTCTTTTCTTTTTTTAAATGTTTCTTATTGGTTGTTATCCTTTTTTCGCTGAACCCTTAAGGGAGATCATGGCTGGTAACTATCTTGTTTAAAACAATTAAATTATGTTTGTTATCCCCCAATTAAGTAGCTCATACGGTAATTATTATCATTTTATCAAATATCGACGGACTGAATGTGAATTACCAATTTGTATGTTGATATATATTGTAGCGACAAGATGTTTTCATGCTCTATGTGGTTCACGTGTCATTCTCATTCATGTGTCTAAATTCGTTCACATGCTAATCACCAGCATTTTCAGTGACAAAATCTTATAGAAAGAACCAATTAAATGGAATGCTCAAGGATTTTCAAGCAGACTTTAATAAGACGCGCTAGACATTTGCATGATGATTACCAGAGTCTTCATGAATTGCTCTAAACCGAGCTACCTAAAGCTATGATACGAAAGCCTCAAGAGCAGGATGATTCTAGGTAAAAAAAAAAAAAATTGGGGGAAATTGACAATATTAGTCAATAAATTTTGACTCATCATATATGATGATGTGTCCTTGAATTTTTAATTGTTTCAATGTGATTTTTGAACTATTCATAGATTTTCAATGTAGCCTTAAATTTTCAATTTGTTTAATTTGATTTCTCAACTTTCCAGACAAGTCAAATCAACCCTTCACTATTCACAAGCTTTCATAATAGCCCTATCGCCTAGATTTTATAATATCTTTTCATTTCAATTGTTTCCCTAACTCACAAAAAGTATGATATCTTTTTAATTTATTTTATCATTTTATTTTTTTAAAAATCTTTGCAAATACTTACGTTAATTCCATTTAAGTTTATTTTCACTTACGAATATATTATGACAAAAATACATCCTCATTTAGAATTGTATCAGGTTGATATTCCTGCTATTTTAAGTCTTAAGTATTTTTCATAAGGATATCAAAAACGATATGGATTTTATCTATAGATTCTAGTACTTGTGTTAATCTAAATTGTGTTCCTTAATTCATATAATGATAAAGTTTTCGATAATTCAAATCTTTTTTCTAGTAACTAGGTTGGTAAAATTTTTTAACTTTCGTGTTTCATGTCTTTTTAAAAACGAGTTAAAAGATTTAAATAAATATAAGTACAAGTACCTATAGATCAATTAATATCGTTTTGTAGATATCCTTATGAAATACTTAGACGTATAATAGCAGGAATATCAACCCCATACAACTCTAAATCACTATTACAGAGATCGAGATAGAATTTACTTAAATTGCACCTGTCATAGAATTTTGAACACCAAAGTGTAAAAACTAGTAACCGACAGATTTTCTTTTTTTTTTTATTGATTAGGAAAAGGATTGAACATGAAAAGGTATTTTGAAATATGAGGCAAAAGTGTAACTATGAAACCTCGAGAATATTATGGAACGACAGATTTGACTTTGTTCGAAAATTGATGCACTAAATTAAAAATTTAGGAGTTTAGGGATTAATTGAATACTTAAGAATAGTCCAACGATAACGAATTTAATGTCAAATTTAGGAACTATTAGTGTCATTTCTCCTATCGGAGGACCAACAAGGTACTATTGCATCATTTATCGAAGACGTTCCATAGTAGACTGGTTTGTGCACGAATATGACATGTTTTCCCTAATTGGCAAACTATATGTTTGCTTTTCTTTCAATGAGAACAACATCTAAAGTATTGGAGAGGGCACCAATCGGTGCAGTAACTCTTCTAGTGTTATTATTTTCAAGGTCGTGTCAAAACGGTTACAAAATAATGTATTTGAGTTATAACTGCTTTGTCGACAGAAGCTATGCAAGCCTTTTTCGCCTAGCATAGATGATGGCTCCTAGTATAATGTCTTAGGGAAAATGCCACAAATGATCCTATGAGCTTTGACCCAAGTTTATAATGTGATCCGAGAACTTTAGCATAACATGTAATGTCATCCCTAAATTTTTAAAGTGTTCTATAGATCCCTGATCCCTGAACTTTTCTTATTTGTCCAATTTAGTCCTAATTTATATACAAATGAACTTTAACTAATGAAAGCTTTTTTGACCAAAAAAAAAAAAAACTATTGAAGGAGAACGTTGAACCGCTTCATATAGTTCACGGACTTAATGGGCATGTACACAGTTCAGACCGGGACTACGATCATCGAACGAAGTAAAGTTAAGGGATCACATTGCATATTGAGTCAAGTTCGGTGATCATTTTGTTTTTTATTTCTATGTATTAATTAGTAGCTTTGGACTGCTCATATACCATTTATCTGCAGATGCTATCAATGCAGACCGAGTGTGTGATATGTAATCTCTAGATTTTTAAGCGATACTTTTCCATGATTAAAGGACATTTTTTTTGTAGTCTAATTTTACAAAGAAAGAGGGGCGAAGGAATGCTAAAATAAATTGTCGTCTGATGTCTTTGAATGTACGGAGAGGTTCAGGGTCGGTGGACCGGATTTGCCCGAAAGTTGGCAGGGGTCCAACTGCAGATTTCCGAGATGGAGGGGCCAGTGTTTTGCATGATTTTCTTTAATAAAAATGATAACGAGGTAATCCATAACAGAGGCCGTCAATTTAACAAAAAAAAAATCTAGTCCACCGCTTTTTATCTAATTCAAATTTTATTTACGCTTGCTATGTATGTTCCACCATTTCCCATTTTTCAATGAGTAACAAAAACCACCAAAACAAGTGTCCTAAATCCTGTAACATTTGTATCAATTTAGTCATAAATCTTTCATTGTTCCGATTGATTCCTTAACCTTTTAAAAAAAATTGTGCAATATTTTTTCCATCTGGTCAGATTGTGATAGGAATCACCGACATTGGAACCTCGATTATCGAATTGGCCACGGGCACTGATGTGTATAACTTTCAATTTTTTTTAATTTTTTTTTTGTACTTATATTTATGACTATTCTTTTAATGTATTTTTTTTTTCCATAATTTCTATTGGCCGGTCATTGGGCGTCAACTATGGTTGGTAATTTGGCCAAAGGCGAACGATTGGCGAGGAGGATTAGTACCGGTCGTGGGAATTTGACAAGTGGCAGCCTCGCTTGATGGCGGCAAAACATAGACTGTAGCAAATCCATAGGATTGGAGAGGGGGGCGGGGGGATTGGACAATCATGAAGACGGGTAAGGTGTCTGAATGAACTGATTTGGCTAACCATCAACCACCCAGGTTCGCATCTTTGCTACAGATGAGGCCAACCAAATGAGGCCACGAAAAATTCCTTGAAAGCATTGAGGTTTAAGGTTGGGGTCTCCCGGATTTGAGCCTCTTTCTTACAACTACCCTGGTATGGCGCCTAAAGGAGCGTCGAAGGACACAAGCGTCGACTTGACGAGGACTCCTTACAGTCTACAAACGAAGTGTAGCACCACCGGCTTCAGGTGCCACCACCGTCAAGCTCGACGTCCTAGGTCCCCATGTTACTAAACTAAATTGACTTGTATTATTTTTCATGCAGCGAAAAAATTTATTTATTTAACTATAATAATTTCTTTTTGTTTAATTATGAAAGGACTAATCGTAATTATCAACGGCAGAGATAGTAACCAACCTTAAAGTCATCCCTCATAATTCAAAGAGGACGTTTCTACTGATTACATTAGAACAGTATATAACACGAAGATAACACCGATTTCCATGGTTTAGAAATAAGAAGTAAGCCCAAACCCCATCTTGGACATCAAAACATCTCCTATACAATCCATAAAACAAAGGCCGCGAGACTATCCAACTCCCAGGGTCTCCGGGACTTCAAAAATGGCCCCTTGGCCAGCCCCGAACTACCGACTCGGCATCTAAGGCCGCTTGCATTTCGGTCAAACGCCATCCAGCCCTCATCGCCAGTCAATCGGCATCGCCACAAATTTGTACACCACGTTGGTGACATGCCCTACAAGCTATGTTATAGTCGGGTAGAAATTATGATGCGAATAACAGTAAATGCTATTAATCACATCGGGAAAAGAATTTTTCGAAATCTTGAGTTCAGTCTCGAGAGAATGGGAAAGGCATAACATGAACCCCCGGAAGACTCAGGGTTTGAGCCCTACTTGGTCAATCTAACACCAACATATACGCTTACAGTGTAAGCTGTAAGCAACTTAGCTAGTCAAAATCCAATCGCTCTAATGCTCGTTTCGATTCGCGCCATACTAATCAAATCGTGTGAGAATTTACTTAAACATCTATTACCTACTAATGTACAGAATATTACACACAATATCGCATTGTGTGAACTCATGGAAATGCATATGAATAATGCGTGATCTCCCATGCATATTGCTTTACCATAATGCGTGATCTCCTCCCAGATGCATATTGCTTATCTGCATTACACCCGAGTGCATTTCGACTTGTAACCTTAATACCTTTCTGGCTTTTTTTTTTGCCGATCCTCATAGCAACTATCAAATCCCTGCTACGTTTCCTCACTTTTGAGCTTCGCGTTATTTCCACGCAATCCTCTTGGTGCCATCACTAAGGCATCCCCCTAGACTCTCTCGAGAATCAACAGAGTTTTCTTTTTTCTTTCTTTTGTGGCCCTCAACCCCCATTCACACCAATGTATGCAAAATTTGATGCAATTTCAAGTACCTGTTAAAGTAAACATGCCATGTTTAAGGATCACAAGTATAAATGATATAGCAAGCGAAGCGAAGGTCAAACACATTTATCGGTTAAACGACACATATACTCCCGCTCATTCCACTCAAATAAATATAATCTCTTGGCCTTGGCTCCAGGGGCATCCAGGGGGCTCTTATTAAGAAA
>JAGVVM010013728.1:0-12667 GCA_019149425.1 Psidium friedrichsthalianum
GGTCCTCCTCTAGGTCCTCCTCTGGATCCTCTTCGTCTGTGTCCATGGTGTCACCCTCCTCGTGACCACATCTCGGAGCGTCCTGGGGACATCTCCTGCAGTGGGTCGGGGTCGATCACCTCGCCATCATACTCTGCTGGCTGCAACAGATCGGGTCGTCCTCCATGGGAATCGGGGGTCTCTCTGAGATCCCTCGAAGCCATACAGGCCCTCTCAACCAGGCCTCGTATCTAGGGGTACAAGATAAGGTCCACCCTGATCTACTAACACAGTAGTCACATGCCTATGCCACAGAGTGGCGTGCATATCAAAATGGAGGGTGATCTCAGTATCCATCTGTACTGGCAGTCCAAAAAGCATCGCGGTGCAGCCATCATGGGTGACCTGGATCTGTAAAAGAAGGGCAACCACCGCCCGTGAGTCGAAACTCAGCAGCTCACCACTAATCCTAACGTAGGATAGTGTATACTAGTGGGGTCGGTCCTATCCAGTGGACTAGGTTCGCGGTCCAGGGCTCAGTCACTCTCAGTTTCCTCGATACCAACCCTCACATGCAGATAAGCAGGCAAGGCATATCGGTGCAATTCACAAGATATAGACGGGCAATAACAGCAGTAAATCACAATGCCATATGCAAATGAAACGGGCCTCAGTCGGCCATATGGTTTCCCAGTGGAACATGCCCGTCTATCACTCCAATTCCCATCAGGGCTCATTCTCTGTGCCACACGGCAAACGCCACACTGCGTCTCAGACGCCTTACGCTGGCCTCCCTTTTCTCTCCATTTCCCTTCAGGGCACATTCTCAGCCACTCGGCAAATACCACACTGCGTCTCGGACGCCTTACGCTGGCCTCCCTTTTCTCTCCATTTTCCCATCAGGGCACATTCTCATGTCGTATCTCTGGGGACTCATGCCATGCTCTCAATGTATGCGGGGCCCACATGATTGCAATCAGCCAATTAGACATAGAGCATGCATGAAATGGCACATAAACACAGTACAGAGCATATCAAGAGATCATCAAAGAATTACGTGCTCAACAAGCCGAATTATAAGAGGGCTAGTACCCCACATGCAGTTTCCCAACCAGACAGGCTCAAAAGCATATCTCATACATTTCTCTAGCCAAGCCCCTATAAATTAGAATCCTCATCTCAGCGGGCTCGATAACTCGGCCTAAGCCCATTCACTCAGGTTAGTCCCCTGGGAGTCAGTGTCCCACAACTACTGGCTCAGTGTTTTATTAACCCCTTGATTATAGTTGGATTAGGCTTAGCTTGGTTTAAGGCCCGATTTGTGGGTTCAAGTACGGTCGGGCCTAAAGCCATTCTTGGGTCCAAGGCCCACAAGGGTAATTAGGTCTAGCAAGGCAAGTCGGCCCATTATGAAGTCTTAAGCCCATTGGTCAAGTTGGGCCCATTAAGGTTCAAGGTTAAATGAAGTGGGTTAGGCCCATTAAGCGAAGTTGGGCCTATTAAGTTAAGTTGGGCCCTATTAGTAACTAAGGCCCATTAACCAATCTTAGGACCATGGATTAATTCTTAATTCCATTATATAAGTAAGGCCCATTATTTATGTTAAATTCGGGTAGGGCCCAAGCCCAATTTCACAAGTTGGTCAATTAGGCCCAGTTAGTCTATTTTAGGCCCAAAATGATGTCCTAAGCCCATATACATTATTGGGCCTTATGATTTAATGTTCTAATTTATGATTTGGGCCCAATTAATACCCATTTTCGCCCACACAAGGCCCATAAACAAATTGGGTCCAATTAGACTTGTTTAGGCCCATTTAGCACCAAATTAGAACCCCAAGGCCCATTACAAATTTTCGGCCCATTAGATTTACCCGCCCATTCACTAATTGCAGCCCATGTAAATAATTTCAAGGCCCAATTTGACTCCTCAAGTGGCCCTCACGCGCGGCCCATTTCACACACAAGATTAGTGTAAGCCCATCATGCTTAATCTCACACTTTACCCACTAATCAACTTGTTTAGCCACTAACACAACAATCCACACAAGCATACAACTAGCCTAGGTCAAGATTAGTGAGTAAAGCTTACCTAGAGGGGTCGGTGGAGGCGGCTGGACGGCGAAGGAGGCGGACGGTGGCCGGCGTTCACGGCGGCTAGAGGGAGACCGAGAGAAAGAGAGAGAATGGTGAGGTTGGTTCGGGTCCCGCGGGGTCTCAAGGCTACGGATTCACAAGGGACAAGAGGTTAGGGGACTCACCGAGGGGTCACGGCGGCGGGACGGTGGCGACGGCAGCCGGACGACGACGACGATGGGGACGGCACGGGCGCTTCACGCGGACGAACGAGAGAGAGAGGTGAGACGGGATCATGGCTTCACGGCCTCCACGGCCGCGAGAACAAGGAGGAGAAGGGCTAGAGGACTCACCGGAGGAGGATGAAGCGACGACGGTGGCTGGTCGACGGCTCGGGCGGCGGACGGTGGCTTCACGGGCGGCCGGCGAGCGAACGGGAGGGAGGCCGAGAGAGAGAGAGGTTTCGGGAGAGGAGAGAGAGAGAGAGTTGCCGAAAATAATGAGGGGAGGAGAGAGAATAAGAGATTATAATCCCAAAAATTCAAAATAGTTTATAGTGGGTTTAGGTAGAATAGTAACATGGAAGAGACTTGATTGATGACACTTGATGGACATGATGGATTGCCTTGGAACTTGTGCCATGATGTGATTGATTGACTGATGTGACATCCAATGGATGTGACATCTGATTGACTTGCCTCGATTTGCGTGCGAAATGCACCGATCGGGTCCCGAGCGCGAACGAATTTTTGAACTGGATTTGGTGTCGGTCTATCGAATCTACTCTCAAAAATCCTAATTGGTCTCATTCTAAGGACTGAGCATTTACCGGGGGCATTTCGGTAATTTTCCATTCACGTCTTGCTTCTCGACGTGCACCGACTGTCCGACCTTCAGTCGACATTTCTGAAACTGAATCATTTCTTCTTTGTGTTTATCTTACTGATTCGATTATCCACCGTCGAATTTCATTTTGTGGTCAATTTCATTAAATACTGACCCTGTCTCAGTCTCAGGCCAACGGGCGGCTGATTGGAAAAATTCCCAGATAGCCTTCCCCTTTCGGTTGGTCAGCTCAGGGTAGCTAATCCTGAGTGAGCGTCGACCAGAGTGTATTAACGAAGCATTTCCATTCCTTAGAAATTCTGACAAATGGGTCGAATTTTCAGACTGTCACAGCTCGTCCGCCCGCACCGCCCGATGCCGCCACCGTTCAACCTCCACGGCGTCTAGGTGAGGCTCCCTTGTCCATCCTCTTCTTGTTGCCGGTCGCCGAGAGACCCCTTGGGGCCACCAGACCTTGACACCATCTCTCTCTCTCCCAGGTTTTCCAGCCGTGCCGCCGACGCCATCAGCTGCCCCATCGCCGTCCGGCCGAGCCAACCGCCACCGTTCATCCCCGTCCCTAGGTAAGTGTCCTGGCTACCTCCCCATAAATTTCGTGGCTTGACTCCCCTGTTTGATACCCGAATCAGCCCTCTCTCCTCTCGCCGTCGTCGTCGTCGTCGCGGCGCACCGGAGGAGCTCGAGCCGTTCCGGCTTGTCCGCCACACCAGCAGCTCATCTAACCCCTAGAACCGACTTGTATAGTCTCGGGAACCCCGCAAGGACGCCGGATCAGCCGCCAAGTTGCCGTCCCTTTCCGTTCGGCCGTGAACCCGTTCGGCCGCCCGGTGTCCCTCATCGTCGTCGTCGCCATTCCAGCCGCCACCGTCCGTCCCGGCCCTCATTAGGTAAGCTCCCATCCTCTAATCCTAGTTTAGGCTAGTTGTATATGTGAATGATTGGGTGTTTAGTAGCTAAACAAGGTGATTAGAGGGTAAAATGTGACAGTCTGAAAATTCGACCCATTTGTCAGAATTTCTAAATGAATTGAAACACTTCATTAAATACACTCTAGTCGACGCTCACTCAGGATTACTACCCTGAGCTGACCAACCGAAGGGGAAAGGCTATATGGGAATTTTTCCCAATCAGCCACCCGTTGGCTTGAGACTGAGACAGGGTCGGTATTTGATGAAATTGACCACAAAATGAAATCTGACGATGGACAATCGAATCAATAAGATAAACACAATGAAGAAATGAAGTCAGTTTCGAAAATGTCGACTGAGGTCAGACAGCCGGTGCACGTCGAGAAGTAAGACGTGAATGGAAAATTACCGAAATGCCCCCGGTAAATGCTCAGACCTTAGGATGAGGCTAATTAGGATTTTTGAGAGTAGATTCGATAGACCGACACCAAATCCTGTTCAAAATCCGTTCGCGCTCGGGACCCGATCGGTGCATTTGGCACCAAATCGAGGCAAGTCAAATCAGATGTCACATCATCGGATGTCACATCAATCAATCAATCACATCCATCAAGTCATGGTTCAATTCCCTAGGTAAATCAATCAATCTTGTCAAAGTACAACTTCACATCAAAATCCCATTACCTAACCCACTATAAACTATTTACCCATTTGTTTATTGGTCATAATCCCTCATTCTCTCTCTTCCCCTCATTGTTTCGGTCACCCCCTCTCCATCTCACCCGAAGTCTCTCCCTCCCTCTCGGCCTCTTCCTCTCGCCCGCCCGAAGCCGTCGCCCGTTGAAGCCGCCGTCCACCGCCCTTGCCGTGCCGTTCCGCCACCTCTCAGCCTCGCCGTCGTCTTGCCTCACCTAGGTAAGTCCTCAAGTCTCTTCTTCTTCTTGTTGCCGTGGCCGTGTGAACCCTTGGAGCCCGACCAAGCCGTGACACCGTCTCTCTCTCTCTCGGTTTGCTCGGGCCGCCGGCCGTGTTGCCGCCGTTCCCTCACCGTCCGGCCACCACGGCTGGTTTTCCCATGCCCCCTTACCCCTCTATTGTCCCTCACCTTCTGCTTTGGACGTGGACAGCCCCACGAACCGCCGGGACCAGCCAACACCGCCGCCCTTCTTCCGTCGGCCGTGAAGCCCGAACGGTCCGCCGGAGCCCTCCGCCATCCTCGTCGCCACCTTCGGTCCTAATAGTAAGTAACCCTCTAATCCTAGCTTAGGCTAGTTGTATATGTGTGAGGATGGTTATGTTAGTGGCTAATCTAGTGGTTATGGCTTAATATGTGTGTTTAGGCTTAATGGTGCATTAGCTTGATTATGAAATTGTGAATGGGCCTAAGGGGTGGGTTGTAGTTAATTGAATTGGGCCGAGAATTGTTCATGATGGGCCAAAATTATGGGCTAGGCGTGAGAAATATGGGTCAAAGCTAATTAATGGGCCTTGGGACCTAATTCACTACTAATTGGGCCTAAACTAATCTAATTGGACCTAATTTGTAATGGTGGGCCTATTTGGAACGAAAATTTGAAATTAGATGGGCCCAACTTAGGATCTTGAACCTTAATTTATGAGGCCCACTAATGTACATGGGCCTAGGATGACTTAATGGGCCTAAAGTGGACTAATTGGGCCTAATTGACTAACATTTGAAAATGAGCTTGGGCCCTACACGAAATTTAATAATAATGGGCCTTAATTACTTAATGGACTTAAGAATTAACTAATGGGCCTAAGATTGGTTATTGGGCCTTAGATTCTGATTGGGCCCACTTAATTTAATGAGCCCAACTAGGTTTAATGGGCCTAACCCACTACACTAAACCTTGAATCCTAATCGGCCCAACTTGACTAATGGGCTTAGAACACGATAATGGGCCGGCTTACCTTAGTGGACTTAATTACCCTTGGGCCTTGGACCGGGCTTAGGGCCCATTCGAACGTGAACCCTTTAATTGGGCCTTGAACCAACTTTGCCTAATTCGACTACAACCAAGGGGTTAATAAAACACTGAATCATTAGTCGTGGGACATTGACTCCCAGGAGACCGATCTGAGTGAATAGGCTTAGGCCGAGTTATCGAGCCGCTGAGACGAGGATCCTAAGTGATATGGGCTTGGCTAGAGAAAATGGCATGAATTATACCTTTGAGCCTGTCTGGCTGGGAAACTGCATGGGGGGTGCTAGCTCTCTTATAGTTTGGATTGATGAGCATGTAATTCTTTGATGATCTCTTGATATGCTCTGTACTGTGTTTATGTACCATTTCATGCATGCTCTATGTTTGATTGGCTAATTTCAATCATGTGGGCCCCGCATACATTGAGAGCATGGCATGAGTCACCAGTGATGTGACGTGAGAATGTGCCCTGATGGGAAATGGAGAGAAAAGGGAGACCAACGTAAGGCGTTCGAGACGCAGTGTGGTATTTGCCGCGTGGCACTGAGAATGAGCCCTGATGGGATTTGGAGTGTTAGATGGGCATGGTCCATTGGGACCCGTTATGGCCGATCGAGGCCTGAGTATGATCCATTGGGATCCGATATGGCCGGTTGAGGCCTGCAACATTGCATATGGCATTTGGCTCGACATCTCTTGTGCCCGTCTGTATGATAGAAACTGTGTTGTGTAATTGTACGTCTGTTAAGCCCATTGGGATCTGGTATCTAGAGGACTGAGAGTGTCTGAACCCTGGACCGCGAACCTAGTCCACTGGATAGGACCGACCCTACTAGTATACGCTATTCTACGTTAGGATTAGTGGTGAGGCTTATTGACTTTCGACTCACGGGCGGTGGTTGCCCTTCTTTTACAGATCCAGGTCACCCATGATGGCTGCACCGCCGATGCTTTTTGGACTGCCAGTACAGATGGACACCGAATCACCCTCCATTTTGATATGCACGCCACTCTGTGGCATAGGCATGTGACTACCGTGTTAGTAGATCAGGGTGGACCTTATCTTGTACCCCATAGATACGAGGCTGGTTTAGAGAGGGCCTGTATGGCTTCGAGGGACCTCAGAGAGACTCCCCGATTCCCATGGAGGACGACCCGATCTTGTTGCAGCCAGCCGAGTATGGTGGCGAGGTTGATCGTGTGACAGTCCGAAAATTCGACCCATTTGTCGGAATTTCTAAATGAATGGAAACACTTCATTAATACACTCTAGTCGACGCTCCAATCAGGATTAGCTACCCTGAGCTGACAACCGAAGGGAAAGGCTATCTGGGAATTTTTCCCAATCAGCCGCCCGTTGGCTTGAGACTGAGACAGAGTCGGTATTTGGTGAAATTTACCACAAAATGAGATCTGACGATGGACAATCGGATCGGTAGGGTAAACACAATGAGAAATGAAGTCGGTTTCAGAAATGTCGACTGAAGGTCAGACAGCCGGTGCACGTCGTGAAGCAAGACGTGAATGGGAAAAATTACCGAAATGCCCCCGGTAAATGCTCAGACCTTAGAATGAGACTAATTAGATTTTTGAGAGTAGATTCGATAGACCGACACCAAACCCAGTCCAAAATTCGTTCGCGCTCGGGACCCGATCGGTGCATTTGGCACGCAAATCGAGGCAAGTCAAATCAGATGTCACGTCAATCAAGTGTCAAATCAATCAATCAATCAAATCAATCGCGTCATGGCACAATTTCCAAGGTTGTCCATCAATCATGTCAAGTGCACATCAAATGTCAAATTTCCCCAATACCTAACCCCACTATAATCTTTATTTTTGAATTTATTCATTATAATCTCTCCCACTCTCTCTCCTCCCCATTCCATTCGGCCACTCCCTCTCCATCTCTCCCGAACTCTCCCTCTCGGTCGCTCTCTCCCCTCGTGCAAACCCGGCCGCCCGTCGTCCGCCCTTCGCCGTCGTCCTCTCGTCCGCCGCCGTGTGAGCCACCGTCCCGCCTCCACGACGCCGCGGTAAGTCTCTCTCCTCCCCTTCCTTTGTCGTTTCGTGGCTTGAAAGCCACCTTGGAGCCGTCCCCGACCTCACCCCTCTCTTCCTCTCTCTCGGCCGTGAAGCCGTCCGCCGCGAACACCGTCCGTCGCCCGTCGTCCGCCCTTGCCGTCACCGTCCAGCCTCCGCGTCACCTTGGTAAGCCTCTTGACTCCCTTCCCCTTCGTTTCCATGGCCGTGTAAACCCGTCCCACGACCGACCCGACCCGGTTTCTCCTTGTAGGCCGCGATCTCCATTCGGCCGCCGGAGCTTGAGCCGCCTCCACCGTCCGTCCCGCCCTCCATAGGTAAGAAACCCACTAATCTTGACTTAGGCTAGTTGTATGCTTATGTGGTTGGTTGGATTAGTGGCTAATCATGGTGATTTGTGGGTAATATGTGTAACTTGGTGTAATTGGGCTTAGGCCATTCGGATTGCTAGTGGGCCGTGGGCGTGGGCCGTGTGAGGAGAGAGATTGGGCCTTGAAACTATGCTAATGGGCTGGAATTAGGGTAATGGGCGTGTGGACTAATGGGCCTAAGGATTATAATGGGCTCGGGAGTCTAAATTTAAGCTATTTGGGCCTAAATGAACCTAATTGGACCTAATTGGACTAATGGGCTCATAATGGACGAAAATTACTTTGAATGGGCCCAAATAATAGTTGGAAACATTAAATGAGGAAGCCCATTAAGTACATGGGCCTAAAATGGTTAATTGGGCCTAAAATGGGCTAAATGGGCTTAATTGGTTAACTCTTAAAAATGGGCTTGGGCCCTACACGAAATTAATTCTAATTGGGCCTTAACTTTATAATGGGCTCAACTTTAATTAATGGGCCTTAGAATCTAAATGGGCCTTACTAATTTAATTAGCCCAACCTAATCTAATGGGCCTAATCTTCTTCATTCAACCTTGAACCTTAGTGGGCCCCAACTTGACTAATGGGCTCTAAACCTTATAATGGGCCGACTTACCTTAATGAACTTAATTATCTTTGAGGGCCTTGGGCCTTGGTTCGGGCTTTAAGCCCATTTGAATTGAATCCTATAATTGGTCCTTAAACCCAACCGAGCTTAATTCAACTACACCGAGGGGTCAATAAAACACTGAATCAATAGTCATGGGTTATTAACTCCAGGGGAATAGCATGGGGGTTTAGGCTTAGGCCGAGTGATCAGATTTGCTAGATGAGAGTTCAATTGTTATGGGTCTGACCCGAGGATCAATGAGTGATATCCTATCATATCTGTCTGACTGAGAAATTGTGCGTGGGCCCTTGGATTCTCTTATGGCTTGACTTGTTGTGCACGTGAGGGTGTGGTAGTTGCTTGATGCGTTCTATAATTGTGCATATATGCCATATCATGCATGCTCTATGTTTGATTTGCTGATTGCAATCCCGTGGCCCGCATACATTGAGAGCATGGCATGAGTCACCGGAGCTGTGACGCGAGAATGTGCCCAGAGGGGAAATGGAGAGAAAAGGGAGACCAATGTAAGGCGTTTGAGACGCATTGTGGTAATTGCCGTATGGCACTGTTGGGTGAGCCCTGATGGGATCTGGAGTGACAGATGGGCATGGTCTATTGGGACCCGTTATGGCCGGTTGAGGCCTGAGCATGATCCATTGGGATCCGATATGGCCGGTTGAGGCCTGTAACATTGCATATGGCATCTGATTGACATCTCTGGTGCCCGTCTGTATGATATGAACTGTGTTGCGATAATTTGTGCGTCTGTTAGGCATGTTGAGGTCTGGTACCGAGGAGTGAGAGTGTCTGAACCCTGGACCGTGAACCTAGTCCATTGGATAGGACCGACCCTACTGGTATACGCTATCCTACGTTAGGATTAGTGGTGAGCTTATTGAGTTTCGACTCATGGGCGGTGGTTGCCCTTCTTTTACAGATCCAGGTCTCCCATGATGGCCGCACCGCCGATGCTTTTTGGACTGCCAGTGCAGATGGACACCGAGATTACCCTCCATTTTGATATGCACACTACTCTGTGGCATAGGCATGTGACCACTGTGTTAGTAGATCAGGGTGGACCTTATCTTGTACCCCATAGATACGAGGCCTGGTTTAGAGAGGGCCTGTATGGCTTCGAAGGACCTCAGAGAGACTCCCCGATCCCCATGGAGGACGACCCGATCTTGCTGCAGCCAGCCGAGTATGGAGGCGAGGTGGTCGATCCCGACCCACTGCAGGAGATGCCGTCACCAGGACGATCCGAGATTGATGGTCACGAAGAGGGTGACGCGATGGACACTGACGAGGGAGGATCCAGAGGAGGACCCAGAGGAGGATCCTGAGGAGGAGTTCGAGATGGATTGAGTTCTGCTGTACTGGTCTAGTCTTTTTGGAGAGAGCGTAGATAGCTTGACCATAGCGAGGTTTTCTTTTGGGAGTCTGTATCTAACGCTCTATATATATATATATATGTGTATGTATACCTTTTGTAAAAGTGTTTCTTGTCCTTTCTCGCTACCCTACCATCTTATGTATGTATGCATGTGTAGAAGGCACACTTCCGCAGGTTTTAGATTGTTGTCATTTTGCGCTAGCGTCGCTTGGCCGCGATGAGTATCCTGGGCCGTCGCTACTCGTAGGCCAGGTGTACGCAGGGATTCGTTGAAGTGGTACGAACAGGGTGTCCGCGTGATCGAATGGGGTTCGGGGCGTGAAGATCGACCCGAACCCACTGTAGGAGATGCCGTCCCAGGACGTTCGAGATTGGATGGCCACGAGGAGGGAGACGCATGGACACGGAACGAGGGAGGATCCAGAGGAGGACCCAGAGGAGACCCAGAGGAGGAATCCCGAGGAGGAGCTTAGAGGGGACTGAGTCCGCTGTTAATGCCGGTCTAGATTTTGAGAGGTAGATAACTGACCAGATGAGGTTTCTTTTGGGGTCTATGTATCTAACGCTTGGTATATATATATGATGATATATTACCTTTGTAAAAGTGGTCTGTCCTTTCCTACTACCCCCCCCCATGTTATCTTGTGTATGTATGCATGTGTAGAAGGACGCTTCCGCAGGTTTTCGATTGTCGTTCGGTTTGCGCTAGCGCGCTTGGCCACGATGAGCACCATGGGGCCGTCGAGCGATAGGCCAAGAGTACGCCAGGGTTAGTTATGACTAGGAAGCTAGGGATGTCTCCGAGATCGACGGGGGTTCGGGGCGTGATATCCCCTTTCGAAGTGGGTATCAGAGCAAGTTCGCGCGATACGAGACCGTTCGAGGATCTGGAGTGATAAGGCTGTTGATTTGGGGGTAGTTAGATAGAAAGACCTTAGACCTAAGGATTAGGAAAGGGTAGAATGTATGAAATTTGATTGGCGCATGTGCTTGCAGAGTAGACGATTAGGCTGGTATGACTATAGACGCGGATGTGTTGTGAGCTAATATGCAGATTGCGTCAGGACCTGAGGTAAGGTTCTAAAGCTGAACCCCATGCGTTGGGTGCTGAGCTTGATTGATGAGTTGACCAGTTACTAGTTAGTATTGCATGTGGTTGTAGGCCATCGGCTGTGTGCGCTGTTGACCACATGCATTGCACGATTCTGCATTAAGTGAGAAAATGGTTTAAAATGAGTTGATTTAAATAAAGATTGAGGATTTGAAAAGGCATGCATCATAGTATTTATTGGGCTGGGTAACCGTCAGCCTGGTATGGGACAGGTCTGACGGGAGTCTAAAAATGCAATTATGAAGCGTGGGTATGGTATGGGACGCGTGGATGAGATTCTCTATGACCGTGTGTGAATTAGGACAAACTTGTCGTCACCAGAATGAGGAGGGCGGGGACGTGGTTGCCGGGGCAGAAGGACCCGATCAAGGAGCGGCTCCTGACAGGTTCTAGTTGAGGTGGCGAACAGAGTGGCCTAGGTTGTGCATTGTCAGGGTGAGTCTTAGTTGTCTTCCTCGTCCGATTGCATTTAAAAGCTGCCAAGAACTTTACAGGCATATCATGTCAGTGGACGCGACAGTAGACGAAAGCTTGGTTGTAGTTTTAGGGTTTCAAAATTTCCTAAATGGATTTATTGGATCTAGGTGAGAGTTGCATTAGCGAGGATGAGCAATAGGGGCAGAAGACCCGTGCCGCCGGCATCGTAGTTCAAGGGCGTCCTGCGCCTGAAGGGAACCCAAGGATTAGAAGAGCATGATGAGGGTTACTTAACTGAAGTCAGCAATCTGATGGGTAGGCAAGCTGGCTAAGAGAGCTGAAACTGGTGCACAAGCAGCTGAGGCCAGCCTTGCCGCTGCCAAAGGGAGCCCATGGAGGCAATGGGCATGGCAAGGAGGACGTCAGGACCATCACATAGTAGAGCAGTTTCTGAAGCTGCAACCCTCGAAGTTTGATGGGCACTGAGGACCTGAGGGCAGCTGCCTCGTGGAGTTCTCGAGCAGGGAGAAGGCATTACAGTGCTTGGATGCACGGATGAGGAGAAAGGTTCCACTGGCGACCATCAGCTCCAGAGCACCGCAGATGACTGGTGGACGGCCACCGGTGGACAAGTCTTTCTGAAGGCATGAGGCCGAACTGGGCGGCTTTCTGCGCAGCGTTTAATGGAAAGTACTTCTCCGAGGCAGCCAGGAGAGGAGATGGAAGGAATTCATCAGACTTCGCCAAGGGTCACAGATCAGTAGACCGTATGAAGGCGAGTTTGCCAGACTGTCCAAATTTTGCTTCGTGGGAAAAAAAGGATGATAGAGGATCGTGGACAAGCCGAAGGTTTCAGAGAAGGCCTTGGGCACGAGCTGAAGAGCATGGTCATTGCTACTGGGATGAGAGGATTATAACTGAGATTTATGAAAACGGGCCCCCCTGGCTATAGAGCGAACCTCAAA
>JAGVVM010013730.1:0-12204 GCA_019149425.1 Psidium friedrichsthalianum
TTTGTTCCCTTTTAGTCCCCTAATCTTCTTTTTTTTCTTGCTCCACTATACCACATAGCCAAGCCAAGCCAGTCAAGATTTTCAAGAATAGGCTGAAGCTCCTACAATACTTTGTGTTGGTTTTGATTTAACATAATATTTCTTGCTGCTATTTACTATGTATCATGAACAACAAAATTTGCATAATATTAGTAGAGTTTCACTAATTGCATTTCACCTCCATCTTAGTCAATGACCCAGAGGCTTTCATTACACAATATTACCAACCTTAATAGTCAAATTTTGCATCTAATCTCTGCGGTCTAATTTCGCAGTTGATCTTCTAGGGAAACTGTACTTCCTATGATGTCTCTTTAACTACATGTACCATTACACAGAGGACACCGAACCGCCAGTGCTCTAGATGGAAGAATTCAAAAATCCAATCAAACTGATATTGAGGGAAACACAGTGGAATATGTTAATAATTGCATCAATATGAGTCAAAGACTCTGTAGTCCATCCACCACAGAAACGAAAAGGCACAGCAGTTTCCAAAGCATAGCGAAAGACTTCCATCTTTTTCATTTTGTCTCATCAAAGATCATGGGATAATGGACAAAGCCCAGTTAAAAAGAACAACCCTAAAGCTTGATAATTGTCATCTTTAAATAGGCATAGAAACTTGGGGCCAAAAAAAAAAAAAGAATAGCAATAGAAATTCTAAGTAACCAATCTTTAGGACAATCTGCATGCAATATGATAAGACAACTGAAAGGCTCAGAAGCAACAAAAATCTCATTAGTAATTGTTATAATCTATGCCCATAGCTACAAAACAGTCCAACCTTGAGAAATGTAGCACTTAAAAAGTCGATCAGTTATTTTGCTTCCCTTATTTCCAAGATGGCCAGCGTCCTTATCCACTATTCATTAAGTTCTGAAGCATAAACATCATTTCTTATACATATGAACTCTGATACCAGTTGATTCATGAACATCTATTCTCCCAACGAATTTCATCCATTCCATCCCAAACCCAAACTAGAACTTCAGTGCCATCTTATATATTATATGCACATCTCTCATACTTTATGTCATCCCCAGCAAGGCCTCGTGGACTCTTCTACACGAAAAGCTGGTTTCAGTTCATGATGCAATGGCATCTTTGATACTCAAACTCTCGAGGTGACTTAAAAAGAGAAATTGCTAAGGATAATGCAATTTAAGAAGTACAACTGCTATCATACATAGTAGAAAAGCATCAGCTCGAGACTTCAGTTGGAGAAGAAAACATATAAAATCCAATCTACCATTTTAATAGAAGACTGCCGGGTGCCCAAAATATAGTGTGTAGGTTCTATCCTATGTGCAACATCCTATCTTCTGGAAGGAGGATTCTCAAAAACAGGTGAAGAATTGTGCAAAGGCAGATATTCCATACGGTGAGGATACTATATCTTCAAATTTGTAGTTTATGATGTAGGCCAGGAGTCCCAATACTGTGGCAATGTCCAAGCGCACCTACAAGTTAAGTGTATATCTGATCAATAGCCTGATATGTGACAAAACCTGATATTGGACAATGCTGTTATGTCACAACTGACCCACATGGTCAAGGAAAATATGTCTATAGCAACTACTCACTACTTCACAAAAATTCTAACATATGTAGTCGGGTGTAACGCCTTTCCATGTCCAAGAGTCACATGTGTTAGGTGTAGCGTTCGACTAGGAAAAAGAAAGCCATGTGAAGGTAATGGCAGATAGCACAAGTTCTTCAGGTACATAAGATTTTACAGAAGCTATGCTGCCAGCTTTTGAATAATAAATAACTGGAAAAAATGTTACCCTACAACACTTGGTGGCTAATCGGTTCATGGAATCATTGGAGAGAAAATTGTGATTGAAAAATCAGGTTTATAAAGAATGTTGCTGCTTGGACATCTAGACTATGGGTGATCAGTTCTAGGATGTGTCAATTTCGAGGCTAGAACCTAGGACCGACCTTGGAGGTATTGGTTACACTTGATATGCAACTGGCCTGGACATGAGCAATGCAAAATAACATACAACATCTATGACCTGATTTTCACAAGAGAGACTCTGCTCAAGAATTGCGCAATTCATTTCCGAGGCTAGAATCGGGAGCTGAATCAATTACACTTGGCTGATGTCAGGTCGGTTTCCAGTACTACTCGAGAACCAGGTTTCTTTTGTGAAAATTAGGTCAGATGTCATACGTTAGTTTATGCAGATGCTGTCAAGTAAGCTCTTGTTAGCTTGGTGGTATTATGCACATACCCCATGCTTGAGGTCTCGGATTCCAATCCCTCTTTGTTGCAACTTGCTTTCCTCTTCTTCTTCTTTTTTTTTTCCCTCTCTCCAAATAATGTGTAAGACTGGTTTGAGATTGATTCCAGCCTAGAATCAGTTTGGTTGGTCAGTCCAAGGTCGCATAGATGGTTCTAACATTAAAGCTGGGAGTCAAACCAGATAAAGGCCAGTTCCACTGTTTCAGTATTGAGAACTGGACCGGTTTTTCTGGGACGAACCTGGAACTAGAATTGATCAGGATGGTTCTAGCCAATTCTTGTCTTGAAGTGGACTTGGTGCACACCGGTAATCCGAACTCTCTAACTAATATCAAGAATATAGGATGAAAACCCATAACATGTAGTCAACAGCAAGCCAGAATTGAAGTCCTAGAGCAATTTGTAACTCTTTTATGTGTGCACAAACCACCTATAAGTAAGCAATTATCAGGAGTATCAAATAATAGATTCAGGCCTTGCATGCTCTTATTTCGACACAACTCAACACCTTTCCTAAATATTAAAAGATTATCATGAGAGTCAATATTGAGCAACTAAACGCTATTTAATGAGTATTGGGATTTAAGGTCTTCTTATCCAATGGATATCCATCTTTTGTACCTTGCTTTATTTTAACCATGAAAGTTTTGTTCTTATCATTATAATTAACCGTAGAAGTTACTTGAAACGGGGTAAAAAAGGTAGGGAATTTGGGCTTTGGCAATTAAACAAGAAGCCGTGGATGATATGGATGGAGTAATTTAGATAGATCACTTTCTTTAGATCTACTTCACTGAAGGAAGAACAAAATCTAGAGAAATTAAAAGAAGTTCATTCGATACATGATGAGAGCAGATCTTCTACATACCGTGTCTATGATACGGAATGATAGCCTTTTGTGAGGAAAGACAACCTAGTCAATCGCAAAAAATGTAGCGAGTTCAATTCTAGAAGTTCAGAGCTTATTGATTGATGTAGAAATATTAAGTAAATGACAAACATGGTAATGTCAGAAATCAAAGTATTTACCGGCAAATCTGGAATGGGGATTCTCTCATAGATCTTTACTTGCAATGATTTGAACTCAGATTCACCTTCCACATCACTATCATTCGCTTCTTCATTATAGAACAAAACCAACTCCTGGAAGGCTGCTTCCTAATAAAGACAGTAGAAAATGACAAATAGGGAAAAGCTTGGTTATGTGATAGTATAAACAAGGCTGCTTCCTAATAAAGACAGTAGAAAATGACAAATTGGGAAAAGCTTGGTTACGTTATAGTATAAACCACCTGGTAGTGCACAGAGTCGTCCATTAGTATAGCCATACCACAAGGACATCAGGTCAAAAAATGAAAACACATTCAAATGGGATTTTTTCAAGATGTAAAAATGGTTAACTCTAACCTTAGATGTAGAGCACTATAGCCTTATTGTTTTTGTTCACCAAAACCTATTCAAAATCAAGTGGTTCATGCCAAAGATTTTCAAAGAAATCTCTTTTGGTTGTAGGGAAAGAAATACACTAAGTAGAAGATCAGTGAACAGAGTATGGCTTGCCACACAATTTGCGAATAAAACAAAGGAAGTTAGCAGCTCAACTTGCATTTAAAAATAGGGCGGAATAAAAATTACCAAATGAACTTGGTGTGGTTTGGTTTGGTAAACTGTATTAATGCAGTTTATTTATGTCGGTGTCCAACAGAATGAAAAAGGACCGTGCTCACCTCCACTCTCAACAGTGCAAAGTGTTTATTAGCCTAATCGACAACCTACAACTTAAAAGGATAGATCAATGAAAGTTTAAGATGTAAAAATGTTGAAACGGCTGAGATTTTATTCCCAAAATCAGCTAGCTGTCTAATTAGTCCTTAATTGATTCCTTGTATTTGATTTTTGTCCTATTAGATAGCTGTTATATTAGCTGCGATTGTGTGAATATTAGATTAGCCTAATTAGGTGGGATTGTTGTCTCTTTCCTTTTTGTTGTATTCTTTCTTTTTTGTCCTTATACATAACTCCTATAAGAAGGAGTCTGTAACCTATTGGAAAGATAAGGAAAAATATATTTCCTCACTTACATCTTCATGGTATCAAAGCCAGAAACTCTGGCAAACCTTCATTAGTATTGCGCTCTTTGTTCCTACCTTATATTCACCATGTCCGATAAAAATCCCGAAAGTATTCCTACTCCCAGCAAGATGCAGCCTTCAGAAAAAAACTCCGACACACACTGAATCTCACCCAATTCAGATCACTACGATCAAGCTGAATGGTGATAATTTTCTTCGGTGGTCACAATCTGTTCGGATGTATATCCGAGGGAGAGGGAAGATGGGATATTTGACTGGGGATAAAACCGAACCAGCAAAAACAGACCCAACTTGGGCTGTTTGGGATGCTGAGAATTCAACGGTGATGACCTGGCTAGTGAATTCTATGGAGGAAGAAATTGGAGCAAATTATATGTGCTTTCCTACTGCTAAGGATTTGTGGGATAGCGTAAATCAAATGTATTCTGATTTGGGAAATCAATCCCAAATCTATGAGCTGAAGTTGCAGCTAAGTGAGATTCGGCAAGGAGAGACGATACGGTCACAAAGTATTTCAATATCTTAAGAAAGCTGTGGCAAGATCTTGATCTCTTCAACAATTATGAGTGGAGGTCCATTGAAGATTTCCAGCACTGTAAGGAGGTAACTGAGGCTGATCGTATTTTTAAGTTTCTTGCAGGCCTTCGTAATGAATTTGATGAGGTTAGAGGAAGGATACTTGGTAGACAGCCCTTCCCACCTATTGGTGAAGTTTTTTCTGAGGTTAGAAGAGAAGAAAGTCGGAGGAGTGTCATGCTCGGTAAACCTAATACCGAAGCAAAAGCCTCTGCTGGAGGACATTCTGATTCCTTGGCTTTGGTTGGTTCTGAAGCAAACGTTGGCAAGTGGAGTTCCCCTACACACAGGATAGATGAGAAGCCTCGTGCGTGGTGTGATTACTGCAATAAACCCCGACATACTCGGGAAACGTGCTGGAAAATTCATGGGAAGCTAGCATCGTCTATGAGAGGTAGCAAGACGGGAAGCAAAACCTATCCTTCGGCCAATGAAGCTGAAACTAATCCATTCAGTTAGGAGCAGATTGATCATCTCATGCAGCTATTGAAGTCTAACTCAATCCAGGGTAAAGCAACAGCATCTATTGCCCAGAAAGGTAGTAACGCAAGTGCTCTTTCTAATTTCTCTGCTGCTGCCCCTTGGATTATTGATTCGGGTGCCTCTGACCACATGACAAGTCTTCACAATTTTTTCAAATCCTATTCTCCTTGTTCGGGTAATAAAAAAATCCGAATAGCCGATGGTAGTTTCTCACCCATTGCAGGGAAAGGTTCTGTGAGATTTTGTGGGACCACTACCAATTGTTCCAAAAGCTTAAGCTGTTGGATGAAGACAAGCTTTTGGAACAATTGGTAGTGGTCCCACAAAATCTCACATGGTATCAGAGCAGGAAGTCCTGAGTTCAAATCCTTCCAGGCCCCTATTTGCCTCCCCAGTTATATATGTCCACGCTTAGTACTAGGCAAAAAGACCAGACTAACCGTGAGGGGGAGTGTTAGATTAATTAAATATTAAACCACGCCTTCATCCAACAGCTTAAGCTTTTGGAACAATTGGTAGTGGTCCCACAAAATCTCACAGGTTCTATAAAAATTTCAGATTCTATAGACCTTCTAAATGTCCTCCATGTTCCTAAACTTGCTTGCAACCTTTTGTCTGTTAGTAAGTTGTCTAAAGATTCTAACTGTCGTGTCATTTTCTTTGACTCCCATTGTGAATTTCAGGAGCAGATTTCGAGGAAGACGATTGGCAGTGCTAGAATGGTCGATGGTCTCTACTACTTTGATGAGTCCGTCTTCGGTAAAAAAGCTCAGGTGTGCAGTACTTCCTATTCATCTCCTGTCCAAGAACAAATTTTACTTTGGCATCATAGACTAGGACATCCTAGTTTTGAATATTTAAGACATTTGTTTCCGTCTTTGTTTAAGGGTGTAGTTTTGTCATCACTTCATTGTGAAAGTTGTCTTCTTTCTAAAAGTACTCGAGTTTCTTATACTACGAAACCCTATCGTGCATCCAAACCTTTTCACTTAATTCATAGTGATGTTTGGGGTCCCTCGCCTATTACTACAATGACCGGAAAAGATGGTTTGTCACTTTCATTGATGATCACACGCGCTTATGTTGGGTCTATATGATGAGTGCTAAGTCTGAGGTTGAAAAATTGTTCAAGGATTTTTATCACATGGTCGCAAATCTCTTTCAAACTCAAATCAGCATTTTGTGTACTGACAATGGCACAGAATTTTTCAATCAGTGTTTGGGGACTTTTTTGAGGGAAAAAGGTGTACAACACCAATCCTCTTGTCGTGATACACCCCAACAAAATGGTATTGCTGAAAGAAAAAATAGACATCTTCTTGAAGTGGCTCATACACTAATGTTTTCTATGCATGTTCCTAAGTACTTGTGGGGCGAGGCTGTGTTGACTGCATCATATTTAATTAATCGGATGCCTACTCGGGTTCTTCGATATACCACACCTTTGGAGTGTTTCAAAAAGGAATTTCCAACAGCCCGTATTCATTCAGATTTGCCTTTAAAGGTCTTTGGCTGTACTGTTTTTGTTCATTTACCTGCTCCCTTCCGGTCTAAGCTTGATCCTAGAGCTGTAAAATGTGTTTTCATTGGATACTCTCCAACTCAAAAGGGCTACAAGTGCTATGATCCTCAAACCAGAAAAACCTACGTTAGCCTTGATGTCTCATTTCTTGAACTACAACCTTTTTTTCTAAAAGAATTTCTTCAGGGGGAGTGGGATAGTGAAGATAATTTTTTGGGCATATCTCTTCCTAATCTGGTCCCGATTTTGACTCCAACCGAATCTATTTTATCTCCTGTGTCCACCCAAACACCTTCTTTGCCAAAAAGTATTGATGTTTCAAAGACGGGGAGAGAAAAAGTATTAAATTCTGAGTTTCAGGTTTATTCTAGAAGAAAGACACTTCAAACAGCAAGAGACCATCCCACTCTGGAACCGCATCAATCTGAAGCCTCGAAAGATGACTCCTCTCATCCTTTTGGTAATTCTAATCCCATTTTACCTTCAGTATCTTCTTCTAATTTCAATCCTTCTATCCTTGATATTCCTATAGCGCTTCGAAAAGGGGTAAGGTCTTGTACTCGGCACTCTATTACAAATCATGTGTCCTACCAAAAGTTGTCATACAATTATAGAGCGTTTATCGCAAATCTATCTCATATATCTATTCCTAGAAACATTCAAGAAGCCTTGAATGATCCAAAGTGGAAAGTGGCAGTAGAGGAAGAGATAAGGGCACTTGAGAAAAATGGCACTTGGGAGTTAGTTGATTTACCAAAAGGGAAGAAGATAGTTGGCTGCAAGTGGGTGTTTACAGTGAAGTGTAAAGTAGATGGAAGTGTTGAGAGGTATAAGGCCAGACTTGTGGCAAAGGGATTCACACAAACTTATGGAGTTGATTACCATAACACATTTGCTCCAGTTGCCAAGGTAAATTCTATTCGAATTTTATTATCCTTGGCTGCTAATTTTGATTGGCCTTTATATCAGTTGGACGTCAAGAATGCTTTTTTGAATGGTGACTTGGATGAAGAAGTCTTCATGGATATGCCTCCTGATTTTGAGGAAGAGGACGGCAAAAAAAGAGTCTGTAGACTAAAGAAAGCATTGTATGGATTGAAGCAATCGCCCAGAGCATGGTTTGAGTGGTTTGGGCATGTTATAAAGAGACTCGGCTACTGTCAGAGTCAAGGAGATCACACCTTGTTCTATAAACACTCAAAGAATGGTAAAATTGCTATCTTGATTGTTTATGTCGATGACATAATATTGACAGGAGATGATATCAGTGAACTAGAAAATCTCAAAAAGAGTTTGACTGTTGAGTTTGAAATTAAGGACTTAGGTACTTTGAAGTACTTCCTTGATATAGAAATTGCAAGGTCTAAGGAGGGTATATTTGTTAATCAACGCAAATATGTGCTCGATTTGCTAAAGGAGACAGGTTTACTTGGGTGTAAAGCTGCAGATACACCTGTGGAACCCAACCTAAAGCTAGAACCTGCAAAGAACGAAGAAGTAGTGGATCAAAAACGGTATCAGAGACTGGTTGGGAGGCTGATTTACTTGTCTCACACACGGCCGGATATAGCCTTTGCAGTGAGCATGGTAAGCCAGTTCATGCATTCACCAGGTCCAAAGCATTTTGAAGCTGTTTACAGGATCTTGCGATACTTGAAGGGATGTCCCGGAAAAGGTTTGATGTTCAGGAAGAGGGGACATTTACAGGTAGAAGTATATACTGATGCAGATTAGGCTGGGAGTATTTCAGATAGGAGGTCTACTTTTGGTTATTGCACTTTTGTTGGTGGTAATCTTGTTACTTAGAGGAGCAAGAAGCAGAATGTAGTGGCAAGAAGTAGTGCTGAAGCTGAATATCGATCTGTAGCTCTCGGTATGTGTGAGGTGATGTGGATTAAAAAGATTCTGGAAGAACTTAAGTTTTCAGATTCAACACCAATGAAGGTCTACTGTGACAACAAAGCAGCAATTTCAATTGCACATAATCCAGTCCTCCATGATCGTACAAAACATGTGGAGGTGGATAAGCATTTTATTAAAGAAAAGCTTGACAGTGGACAGGTTTGCATGCCATATATTCCGACAAATGAGCAGGTTGCTGATATACTTACGAAAGGGCTACATAAGAAGCAGTTTGACAGATTAATGAGCAAGCTGACGATGGAGGATATTTTCAAGCCAGCTTGAGGGGGAGTGTTGAAACGGCTGAGATTTTATTCCCAAAATCAGCTAGCTGTCTAATTAGTCCTTAATTGATTCCTTGTATTTGATTGTTGTCCAATTAGTCCTATTACATAGCTGTTATATTAGCTGCGATTGTGTGAATATTAGATTAGCCTAATTAGGTGGGATTGTTGTCTCTTTCCCTTTTTCGTTGTATTCTTTCTTTTTTGTCTTTGTACATAACTCCTTTAAGAAGGAGTTTGTAACCTATTGGAAAGATAAGGAAAAATATATTTCCTCACTTACATCTTCACATGGAAACCAGATTCACCAAGTTTTCAGCACCAAAAAGATTTTCCACAAGTTCAACACTTTAGCACTTTTACGGAAGACTAAATCTCTAAAACTACCTTCAACCTCCCTAATGATTAACAGTCTGCCATGAGCATTGCATTGCAAAGAAAGTAATAAGGAACTCTCATGCTTCCTCCCTCCCTCTCTCACACCAACAGCTGTTCAAAGCCTCCAGAAGCCAACCAGCTTGCCCTACCCAGACAGAATGAGAGATTTCTCGTAGCATGCCCATAAGTTTCAGGAGGACCTCCAGACTACCTACAGGCTGTAGATATGAGGACTTGCTCTCCCTACAATTCTCTTATATACTACTCGTGAAATTTTAAAAAGTGCCACTGGTCTAAATAAGAGAGCAGGTTACACATTCAAATATCCAACAGGAAAGAGAACATAATACAAAGCAAGAGAATAGTCAGGAATGAAAAGAAGAGCCATCTTCATCAGAACCAGGGGGATGAACCTATTGAAAATCAAGCCCAGAAAGGCTTCCAACTTCCACATATGTCAGCTCAACCTCTAAATCTGTAAGATTTTTGTGGGACCACTACCCAACTGTTTTAAAAGCTTAAGCTGTTGCATGAAGGGGCGGTTTATTATTTAATTATTCTACCACTCCCCCTCATACTTAATCTGGTCTCTTTTGCTTAGTACTAAGTGTGGACATATTTAATTGGAGAGGCAAATGGGGCCTGGAAGATTTGAACTCAGGACCTCATGCTCTAATACCATGTAAGATTTTTGTGAGACCATTACCAACTGTTCTAAAAGCTTAAGCTGTTAGATGAAGGGGCGGTTTATTATTTAATTATTCTAACAAAATCACTTGTTGGCTCTGCCAGGAAGGGATAGCAGAGAAAGAATAATTGCCAAAGTAAGGATACAAGGATAGAAGAGGACACTGGAAGGGAGAAAGTGAAAGAAGGAATGGCAAGGGAAGCGACAGGTATCCAAAAACACAAGCACAGCAACTGGAAATGTCAATTTACTGACTGGTATCCTCAGTAGATCAGCAATCAACACGGGGTAACACACTTCTAGTCAAGTACACATCTTACATTGAACGGACTGCTGACACATCAACAGGCGGTCCTCCTTCAATTGTATTAATGATCTCCATAATGACAGGTGTAGCATCACCCTTATACAATTGAAGCACTTGCCTGGAGAGAGAGAAATGCATATCAAAATTGATAAACACGTGCAAATTGATATATCCGTGTAAAACTAGTTTTTCAAAAGGAAAACATACTTAAACTTCACTCGAGCTTGTTCATAGTGTCCCGTTCGAATTAAAGCATGTCCCCAAGCATTCCATACAGGAAAGACATCTACCTGCAAGAGGGGAGACATATAACCATTTAACTAGTCAAAATAGCACAACATGTGACTGTTGCAGAAACAAAAATTACCTTGCACTTCTTACAAGTGTAGACAGCCATACTATATCGTTCATCTGCAATCAACCTGTCTCGAAGACGACCAGATGACTCCTTGTCAGCAATATCGTCAAGGGAAGCAGCAATCCCAGATCCTAGGAGACTCTGAAGCAGTTCGGCACGTCCAAGCCATAGATCTGTCTGCAGAAGAAGTTCAGAGGGCTCATCTGTAGACTGACTACCTACACTCGAGCTACCAGCATCTGATGATGTGTCATCTGCATCCTTATTTCTCTCAGGATTGCTAGATAACTCACTAGCCCCAGCCAGCTTTCTAAGAAGAGATTTAGCAAAGAATAATCCCTGCTCATAAGAAATGGTTATTACATTAGTTCAACCAGTATAAAATGTACTTTCCATTATAGTACTATGAACTTCCCACAAAGTTGTGCCATGTTGTCCAATTAAGGAACTATACAACGTTGGTCAGTTGTCATGCCCCCTGAACCAATTCTCGAAGCAAGAAGAACCAACCCCAAAAAAGGGGTATGACCACTGAAGGACTGCCAGGTGAGAGCTGGCACCTTCACCTTATACATAAGTGCTTCTTATACAGCTTCTCAGATCAACATAACTTAATGAAAGATATGGAACTATTCCTTCTAGTTTAAATACTTCTCTCCTTAGATATGCTGAGAGCAAACCTGCACAAATGTGTCCGTTGCATGGTATGCTCGTCCAACTGTTTCCATTGATGAACTCTCAGGCAACTGTTTGCAGCTTAACACATTTCTCATCTGATTGACACACAAGTCAAGGGCACTTTTGCCGGAGACAATCTCATCTGAACACAGTGAAAGTAATGCCTGAAACGTAAAATCCAAACTTCTGCTAAGAAGAAAGATGCAAGAAAGTGACATCACACAATCTGTATACCACCTTTAACATTCTTCACAACATACATCAATTCAAAGTACAGAAGAACTTGACAATTCCAACATAGCTAAGCAAAAGTGCAACTCCACATTATAAAACAATTTCATCTGTATTAGCAATACCAAACAGTCAATGTACTATAGAAGAATCACAGAAAGAAAACCACCAGTATACGATATCTTCTCTCTTAGCCACATCTATGGAAGATGCTGCTATTCTACAGGATTAGTAAAGATGTCGATTTAACAAGACGAGTCCAAAACATGTGAAACCCATCTTTTCTGGTTTAGGACATGTATATGGTAGCCATGGAGCCTAATGAAACTCAAGAATTGGTGTGCCAAGTTAAGGAACTTATCATTAGAGAAGCTATAGGATGGAAAAAAGTTTTCCTCAAGGCCAAATTTT
>JAGVVM010013732.1:0-16404 GCA_019149425.1 Psidium friedrichsthalianum
TTTTTTTTATTTCAAGTCCGCACTGCCCTCTGTTATTTCAATTCTTTTCTTGTGTCCTTACTCTCTCTTAGTGCTGTGGTCAAGCTTCGTGTTTCGTATTTGTAGCTTCATTTACCCAGCTATAAGTGTGTCAAGGATTCGCATTACATAGACTTTCTGTGGGGAAGAAGACGAAGGAATTGAATTTATGGTTGCCCATCATTTAAGTGTCGTGTTTCACGGCAATATGGTTTAGCAACCCGATTTAAGCTTCTGCCCCCCCGCCGCTGCTTTGTGGTCACACGGTGATAGAGTGTAGCGAGGCAATAAGTTTTCCAACCGTAGCTGGTTGAAACTTGCGTCTGGTTTGGAGTTTCAAGTCTTGGAATATCACCATTGCGTTCTTGCTGTCACCTGGCATGCGTGAAATGAGTTTTAAGAGTGCAAAGTCTGCAATCTTCAAGATAGTAGATACCGCGATCTGTCCTCGGGGAAAATTGGATTGCTTCACCATATCGTGTTGTTGCTGACACTTCTTGCGCCTGCTCTTGCTCCATGATATGTTTTGTTCTCTCGTCGCAAATCCGCAATATGGAACCATGAGAAATACTAGGTTTTGGCACATGCAAGACGTGGCCAATGGACTCTGATTGTAGCCGAACGGTCCATCGCGTCTGATTTATGTGGTGGGGGTGGGTGGTGTTCTATCGCCTCATGGTTTTGTTGCCGTGAACCCTTTGCCATCTTTTAGGAAAGGATTTTACAAAATGATGACTCTCCAACGTGATTTTCTTTTGTGTGTTCTTGAACATCGCAGCTTCAGATGTGAAGCTGGCGGGTGGCCAAATGACAGGACAAGTCGGGACGGAGGTTTCGGAGTCTTTCCTATCGTACGCAGCCGGTGGTCTCGTGCTCTTCACCTTCCTCTATAACCTGTTGTTCTACAGCGTCATCAAACCCTCCTAGACGGACCAGACTCTCCCCCGGAAGCCCCATCACAACACAAGCCTCAGATGCTGTGGATTCTCCCCAGTCATTGCCACCTTCTGCTCGAAATTCCTTAATACGTTCGCAACAACGCGATCCGGTGCCAATGGGAAAACGCAGTTGGTCGAGCTACTTTTGAGCTACGGGCAATAGATCTTTCCTACAGACGAATATTTTACTGTTCCATTTCTAAGGTCGATCTTGAACTCCTGAAGATAACCCAACCCAATGCACATCTGCACTGCATCTCAACACTTGTACAGAAAACTTGGTTTTGCGTCTGTAGAAGCGAAAAGGCTTCACTGTGTTTCCGTGCTTTGGATAGAAGACTATCATAGGAAAACACTTGACTGGTGAAAATTACCATTCAGTCCTAAACCTATTGCAATTATGCCGTTTCAGTCCTAAATTTTTTTTTTTTTTACCAAATCAGTCCTAAACCTTTTATAATTATTCCATTTTAGTCCATCCGTGAGTTTTGGCTGGCCAGCGCTGACGTGGACGCCGGCCGGCCGTCGCCGATAGAATATTTTAATAATTTTTTGAATTTTTTTTATTTTTATTTTTTTTTTTAATTTTTTTTTTCCTCCCAGCCATCTCTCCTCAGCCGCTCGCCGGCCGATGCACGGCCAGCGAGGCCGAGCCTCCCCCGGCCATGGCGGGGCTCGGCGTCGCTCGCCCAGCGACGGCCAGGCTCGAGGCGAGGCGGCGAAGGCGAGGTCGAGCCCCGCCATCGCCGGCCTCGCTCGAGCTCGCCGTCGAGCCTCACCTTGACCTCGCCTCGCCTCGCCTCGCCTCGACCTCGACCTCGCCTCTCCCTCGCCTCGCCTCGCCTCGCCTCGTCCTCGCCTCGCCTCGCCTCGCCTCGCCTCGCCTCGCCTCCCCTCGCCTCGCCTCGCCTCCCCTCAAGCCTCGCCTTCGCCGCCTCGCCTCAAGCCTGGCTGTCGCTGGGCGAGGCGACGCCGGCGAAGGCGAGGCCGGCCCCGCCATGGCCGAGCGAGCTCGACCTCGCAAGCCCAGATCGCCTCGCCCAGCGACGGCGAGGCCGAGCCCCCGCCATGGCCGGGGGAGGCTCGGCCTCGCTGCCGTGCGGCCGGTCCGCGAGCGGCTGAGGGAGAGATAGTTGGGAGGAAAAAAATAAAAATAAAAATAAAATAAAATAAAAATAAAAATCAAAAAATTCAAAAAATTATTAAAATATTCTATCGCCGGCCGGTCGCGTCCACGTCAGCGCCAACCGGCCAAAACTCACCAAATGACTAAAATGGAACAATTACAAAAGGTTTAGGATTGATTTGGCCAAAAAAAAAAGTTTAGGACTGAAACGGCACAATTGTAATAGGTTTAGGACTGAATTGGTAATTTTCCCCACTTGACTGTGTTCTTTTGAAGTTAACTGGTCGATAGCCCCTTACCCTCTTCTCCTTTTTTTGGGGTTCGGATCTTACCCTCTTCTTCACTATGTAGAGTTTTAGCTGTTCTCTCTCCAACGAAATTAATAATGAGTCTTGCAATCTATAAATATTAGGAAAAAAAAAATTCAAAAAAGGGCCTTAAATGCCCTAATTTTCTCAAATAGGGGCTCAAAGAGGTCTTTGTTTTAAATAAGGGCTTGGAGGACTCTGTTTGTCTCAAATAAGAGCTTGAAGTGGTCATGTTTGTTTTAAATAAGGGCTTGACTTTGTTGACAGGTTCGCTGACCAGTCAAATATTCTAGCCGATCAATGGCATTTTCTTCAAAACATCAATTTAACCTAATTTTTAGTTAAATTATATCAAAAATTAAAAGTAAATAATTAAAGATAATAAACGAGAGGGGGCTATCCTCGTGCCTATGGGGTGGTGCCCATGGCTGGTGGATAGTCAAGGCGACCTTACCAAGGTTCATCCAAGGGCCGTGGCATGCCCCCAAACCTAAGCGAGGGCTGGTGACTCTCACTCAATTTTGGGAGAGGGCCGCAACCCTCTCACGACTGTGGCGAGGGTCGGCAACCCCATCGGCTATGGCCATCGCCCCAATGCCGATGGGGTAGCCCCCTCTTGCCTGAATCTTCTTTTTTTTTTTTACTTTCATTTTTTAAAAATTAGAAAATTGAAAAAAAGG
Organism: Psidium friedrichsthalianum; assembly: GCA_019149425.1. Lineage (NCBI taxonomy): Eukaryota > Viridiplantae > Streptophyta > Magnoliopsida > Myrtales > Myrtaceae > Psidium > Psidium friedrichsthalianum. The sequence goes on from JAGVVM010013732.1 coordinate 3,071, forward strand.
AAAAAAAAATAAATAATATTAAATGACAAAATGCTCATGCTACTGGTGAGTCAAGTCCCTTTTTTAGACTAATAAAGTTACTTTAGGTTCTTATTTAAAATTAATGTCTACTTCAGATCCTTATTTAAGAAATAAGGCATTTTGAGCTTTTTTTTTGAAAATTTTCCTAAATATGATGCTGAATAATTATTTTTTTTATGGGAAACAAAAAAACATAAGAGGAGGAAATCTTTTAGGCAATGGTGAAGCCGGGCCTGAGAATTCGTGTTCAAGCCCGCCCATGCAATTCAGACTAAGCCCACGCAGGCCCATGGGCAAGCTGGGCGGGCTTGCAGACATGTTCATAAATAATTTGAGGAATTAAGAAAGGGAAAATTACCATTCAGTCTTAAACCTATTGCAATTATGCCGTTTCAGTCCTAAACTTTTTTTTTTTTACCAAATCAGTCCTAAACCTTTATAATTATTCCATTTTAGTCCATCCGGTGAGTTTTGGCTGGCCAGCGCTGACGTGGACGCCGGCTGGCCGGCGATAGAATATTTTAATAATTTTTTTGGATTTTTTTTATTTTTTATTTTTATTTTTTTTTATTTTTATTTTTTTTTTTTCTCCCAGCCATCTCTCCCTCAGCCGCTCGCGGCCGTATGCACGGCCAGCGAGGCCGAGCCTCCCCCCCCATGGCGGGGCTCGGCGTCGCCTCGCCCAGCGACGGCCAGGCTCGAGGCGAGGCGGCGAAGGCGAGGTCGAGCCCCGCCATCCGCCGGCCTCGCCTCGAGCTCGCGCATCGAGCCTCACCTCGACCTCACCTCGTCCCTCGCCTCGCCTTGCCTCCCCTCAAGCCTCGCCTTCGCCGCCTCGCCTCGAGCCTGGCCGTCGCTGGGCGAGGCGACGCCGGCGAAGGCGAGGCCGAGCCCCGCCATGGCCGGGCGAGGCTCGACCTCGCAAGCCCAGATCGCCTCGCCCAGCGACGGCGAGGGCCGAGCCCCGCCATGGCCGGGGGAGGCTCGCCTCACTGGCCGTGCGGCCGGCCGGCGAGCGGCTGAGGGAGAGATAGTTGGGAGGAAAAAAATAAAAATAAAAATAAAAAAAAATTCAAAAAATTATTAAAATATTTTATCGCCGGCCGCCCGGCGTCCACGTCAGCGCCAACCGGCCAAAACTCACAAAATGGACTAAAATGGAACAATTACAAAGGTTTAGGACTGATTTGGCCAAAAAAAAAGTTTAGGACTGAAACGGCACAATTGTAATAGGTTTAGGACTGAATTGGTAATTTTCCCAATAAGAAAGGACATCACCTTTTTATAGAAGGTGACGTCGAAGTTGTCCTTCTCATCTGGACTTCCCAGTTCCCCCAAACTCTCTCTGTGTCTGGCTGCCGTGGCCCGTGTCAGCGGAATTCAACTTTCACTTGTTTTCCTTTTCTAAAATCAATATTTTCCTAATCGCATCCCTCTGCAGCCCACCACGCATCTGCCCCTCTTCGTTTCTTTGACGTGCCGGTCCATCCGATACTCAATTCTTCAATTTCAAGAGCTTTTGAAACCAAAAAATAAACAACAAAACAACAAAACAAAGAAGCCTGATTTGTTTCTCGTGACACGCAAGGACGACACCGCGATAAAGTAATTTACTTACCGATACGCAACGAAGGAAGCATCACCAATTAATTTGGTCCATTTCATGAGTCAAGGGTGATCGATTTCTTGACTTAAAGTCGGAATTCGACCTTGCGACTCTTGATTTCAATAGGGTACCGAATAGGCAGTTCATATTTGATTCCTAGGTAGAATTAGCAACCGGTCAAATTATCGTTTAAAAAAAATCAGATTTTTATGATAAATTTTAAATATTGGACCTTTTCAACAAAAAAAATAATGTTTATATTGTTATTTTTTTTTGTAGAAAAACATGTTTTAATTCTTTGTGTTTGCAAAAGTTTCTTTTCTTTTTTTTTTTTCAAAACACTAATTTCGGCTTTGGAACCAGATCGGTTCTCATATTGAAATCGACTCGATGCTCACTTCTCACCGTGAGCAAGTCAAAATAAGGAATCTTTGTTGTGGTTTGTAAGGTAAATAACGATAGTAGAGATAAACAAGCCCTTATTTGAGAAAATAAGAGTCACGAAGAGATGTTGAATTTTTTTTAAGAATTTTATTTGAAAAAATGAGGGCATTTGTGAATTTTTTTTAAATTTTTCTTATTTTTTTCGAGTCTCAAAGTAACTTTCCAAAAAAAAAAAGGGACAAAAACCGCCGCAGCCCCAGTTGACCCGGGTGTGGGTCCCTGTAGTCCAAATCCCGTCCAGGTTCAATGTAAGGTCGTGGCCAAATTTGGGTTTTCGCGCCTCCGCTGGAAAGACCCACGCGCCGCGCGCCTCATCTCTTTCCCACCATCGTCCTCGACGATTCTCCCCCACTTCTGAAGAGCACATCCCGACGAGCGCGTGCGAGGACGCGAGTGGGTTTGAGGCCCCGGCCTCCGCTGCCCGTGTCAGGCACGTGACCCGACGCGCGCGTTAGAGAACCTCCAGCGAATTGAGATAAAATGCACGAGAGAGAATGAAAAAAAAAATAAAATGAATAAAGAAATGAAGAAAAGATCGATTTGGGGAGATTCACTCGTAATTTGATATAATCCCGCACTCCGGACTTCGCTTCTCCCTGCTTCTCCAGTGCCACCCAATCTCGTTCGCTCTGTTCCGCTTCACTTGTCACTTCTTCGTTTCGAACCCTAGCTCTCCATCCGAGTAGCGGGATCGGCGTGCCTGGGGTGGGCCTCGAGGGGGATTTCGTTCGTCGATCATGACGACGGCGGTTGCGGGCACGGCGTTGCCGAGCGACCGCAAGGTTGCGCTGTTTCAGAGCTTCAGCGGGCTCAGGTCTGCGAGCTCGGTTCCTCTTGCGAGGCAATTGAACGCGTTGTCGCTCTCTTCCAGCTCCTCCTCCTCTTCTTCTTCGAGCTCGTCGGTCGTGAGAGCTGTGTCGACGGTGAGTCCTGGTCGCTGCTCTGGGATCATTTTTTACTCGGGAATTGTTGCGCGGGACGCCTTATTTGTTCCTTATGTGTTTGCATTTCTGTCTGGATTTAGTTCGTTGCCTTCGCTTTTGTTCGAATTGGCATTTTGGTTGTCGTCCCTTCGCCTGTATTTGGAGGATTTGGAGATTCGGGTGTAATAATGTGTCAGAAATGGGCAGAATGAAAAATGAAAGACTGAAAGTTGGCATTTTTTTTTTTTCTTGGTTTTTTGGTTTAGGAAAGTTGAGGTGGGAACTGGATGCGGTAGATAAGAACACTGATTCTGCTTGAGACATTCTGGAAAAAAAAATGAAAAATGTAGAGCACTGCTAAAGAAATATTTTCCTTTCTTCATCACACTGTTCTTTATCTTGCTTTTGTCTGTGAATTTGGATAATGTATAAGCAATGGGGAAAACGGATGTATCCCATATCCTGTCTGGAAGTTATTATGACTTGAACTTTTGCTTTCTAAGTAGCAGGTGATTTTATGCCTCTTTATTAATGAATTTTCTTAACAATGTGCAGCCCATAAAGCCTGAAACTGCTGCTGAGCCTAAACGTAGCAAGGTTGAAATAATTAAAGAACAAAGCAATTTTATAAGATATCCTCTCAACGAGGAGCTTCTGACAGATGCACCCAACATAAATGAATCTGCTACCCAAATCATCAAGTTCCACGGGAGCTATCAACAGTACAACAGGGACGAACGTGGGACGAGATCATATTCCTTCATGCTTCGTACGAAGAACCCTTTTGGAAAAGTTCCCAACCAACTTTATTTGGTCATGGATGATCTTGCTGATCAGTTTGGAATTGGAACACTTCGTTTGACTACAAGACAAACATTTCAGCTCCATGGAGTCCTGAAGAAGAACCTCAAGACAGTGATGAGCACGATAATTAGGAACATGGGTTCAACTCTCGGTGCTTGTGGAGATCTTAACCGAAATGTTCTTGCCCCTGCCGCCCCGTATGCTAGAAAGGATTACAAATTCGCACAAGAAACTGCTGAAAATATTGCTGCACTTCTTACACCGCAGTCAGGTTTCTACTTTGATATGTGGGTGGATGGAGAGAAAATCACCTCAGATGAACCTGCTGAGGTTGTGAAGGCTCGAAACGATAATTCTCATGGAACAAACTTCCCCGACTCCCCTGAGCCAATCTATGGAACTCAATTCTTGCCTAGGAAGTTCAAAATTGCCGTTACTGTGCCCACAGATAACTCGGTCGATATCTTTACAAATGACATTGGAGTTGTGGTCATTTCTAATGAGGAGGGAGAGCCTCAAGGATTTAACTTATATGTAAGATGACTGTGTTTCTATTGGTTATTTGCTGATATTTTTTCCTGTAGTGCTTTTTTTTTTGTTTTTTCTAATTGCATAACTGCAATATTTTCTTTTGTAGGTTGGTGGTGGTATGGGAAGAACACACAGGTTGGAGACTACCTTCGCCCGCATGTCAGAACCTTTGGGTTATGTACCAAAGAGGACATTTTGTATGCATAAAGGCTATTGTTGTTACACAGAGGGAAAATGGGAGAAGAGATGATCGCAAATATAGTAGAATGAAATATTTGGTTAGCTCTTGGGGAATTGAAAAGTTCAGAAGCGTTGTTGAGCAGTATTATGGCAAGAAATTTGAGCCATTCGTGATTACCAGAGTGGGAGTTCAAGAGTTACCTGGGATGGCAGAAGCAGGTGTGTATATTTTTCAATTATTTGCTATCGTTTTCTTATTCTGGGGGATTTTGGTGTCTATTGCATCATGATATTCCGTGTCCTATATCAGGCCTAAACATTCTTGTACCATTCTTGGCTCATTTGATCTCTGATTTGTGATTCTCGAATGTTTTGGCAGGGAGATGGTGGTTGGTTTTGCGGGCTTCATGTTGATAATGGACGTATTGGGGGAATATGAAAAGACACTAAGAGAGATAATAGGGAAATATCATCTCAATGTTTGTCTCACACCAAACCAGAACATAATATTGTGTGATATACGGAATGCATGGAAGCGTCCCATCACAAAAGCTCTTGCACAGGGTGGTTTTCTGGTAAGTTGCACTGCAGATACTATTCTCACTCTGGTGTTAGTTTTATGTGAGGATTTAATAGCATTTAAGAATTCATCCCCTCTAATTAGAGCATCTCATTCCCATATTTATGTGGTTTCAGTAGCATTATCATGGAAGATATTTGCTTTTTGTCCAGTAAACAGAGATGCTTTTTCAAACCACCATGTTAAACACGAACATAATTAAGTCCTGCCTGTCTAACTATTTAAGCTTAGCTTGGAGGTGTTAAGGGTTCCAGCGCAGCATTAAGAAATTTCTTCTAAGGACTCCCTTTTGCTCCCTAGAGTTGAATACGACATGGAAACTCTGTTTATTACTTGGTCGCAACCTCCTAGAGGTTATTCCTGTTGACTCTAGATCCAGACTTTATCTTGATATGATAACACTAAGATTGTATGATTTCTTTCTGTCTACGCATTGCTTGGTGTGCATATTTCACTTGATGATATTTCATAATAGGAAGTAGTAACTGTGGACAGAACCTAAACATGTGGACACTCTCAATATAACTGCAATGGCATGCCCTGCATTGCCTCATATGCCCATTGGCAATAACTGAAGCTGAACGAGGAATACCTGATATACTTAAACGGGCTCGAGCTGTATTTGATAAGGTATGACTTCCCATGTATGACAGCTCAGTCATAATATCATAATATTGCAGTGCACTATCTGAAATGGACGTTCGTTGGCAATGGCGTTGTAGGTTGGTCTCAAGTACAATGAATCTCTTGTGATAAGGTAACTGGCTGCCCTAACGGCTGTGCTAGGCCATACATGGCTGAACTTGGACTTGTCGGTGATGGTCCTAACAGTTACCAGGTACATCTTTCCCTTTCTCAATGCTTTATATCTCCTGAAACCTATCAAAATAAACTCATTTAACCTTCAATTTGTGTGGAAAAACAGATTTGGCTGGGAGGGACTCCAATCAGACATCAATAGCAAGAACTTTTATGATAAGGTTAAGGTTCAGGATCTCGAGAAGGTTTTTGAACCTCTTTTCTACTATTGGAAGCGTAAGACAATCCAAGGAATCATTCGGTGACTTCACTAATCGCGTGGTTAGCACCAGATAATCATAACTAGCATTTTTTTTAATAGTTTTCTATTTATCTGATTAGGAATGCTTGTAGCCAACATTTTTTGCGAATGAAATTGTATGATCTGTTATTACATCCATTCGTTTTTTATATTATGGCCTACTAATTTTTCAAGGAATCATTCGGTGACTTCACTAATCGCGTGGTTACACCAGATAATCATAACTAGCATTTTTTTTTAATAGTTTTCTATTTATCTGATTAGGAATGCTTGTAGCCAACATTTTTTGCGATGAAATTGTATGATCTGTTATTACATCCATTCTTTTTTTTATTATGGCCTACTAATTTTCTTTGACGGTCTTGTTTTCTACCAGGGATTTGAGAAGCTTCAAGAGTGGGTTGACAAGTGGGATGGTGTGGTAAAGGCACCTGCGCGCTACAACCTGAAGCTATTTGCTGATAAGGAGACTTATGAGGCCATGGAAGAAATGGCAAAGCTGCAGGACAAAAGTGCTCATCAGTTGGCCATAGAGGTAGTCCGGAATTTTGTCGCTGCCCAGCAAAATGGAAGGCTGAATGAGATAGCAGTTCAAGTCGATATCTTCATTGCCTGCCTCACCGCGTGGAGCTGAATAGAAAATGATCTACCATTTTGTCTATTTGCTGTTACCACACAGTAACGGCTCTGTCGAGTAGATGCAGTTTTGAGGTCTCATTGTTTTTCTCTATTCCATCAATTTCTTTTCCAGCTTTTGCAAGACCTGGAGTCGGTGTAAACGATTGCGTTGTATTTTGCCTTTTGTAATTTCCTTTGCTTGAGTAATCAAATTTCTTCTGTTGCCTGTAGCTGCTAGTATGCTTAAGCTTATGCTGGCTGGCTTTACAGCATAAGCTTTACAAAATTTGTTGGTGGAATCGTCCACGCAATGGCACCAATAGCGTGGCTTATTTGGGGAATGTTGCTGCCGTGACCAGTAGTACGTGCACAGGATGATGCGGTTCAAGTCGTAGCGGGCTTCATCCTTTCATGTTGAAGAAGGAATCCCTTCGAACATTGATAAAATTCATACACTGATGTTTTCCTGATTACTATAAGGGACGCACGTTGGTTCTTGAGCCAACAATCGGCGGCGGCGGCCCATCATTCGAGGCCGTGCTCCCCCTCAGTTGTTGGATCGTATAACTTAACGAAAACCGCCGCGCTGCTATGTCGTATCAGCGATACTTTGCTCTGGGAATCCTTTACGGTGAATGCCGATTCCCAGTACTAAGGGAGAATTGGCTAAATGCAAGTCCGATGAAAATAACTTGCCTAAGTTCTATTCTCGATCGGTCATTCACTGCCGACAACTACCGACTATCACCTCGTGCGATCCGAAGGATCCCCGACATTTTAAATCATCTGAAACGCAAAATAATTCAAGTTGGAACGCAAGAAGGGAAGTCCTGTGACTCAAGACCAAAGAAGCGGACTTAGAAAGAACCGGTGATCGGATTATCCAAGATAGCCAGAAATTAAATACCAAGGTTCTTCCTTCATCATTCCAACCAACACGAAATCAAGCGGGGGTTAAAAGGGAGTTTGCCAACTTCTCAGATTCTCGACCCTCATTTGTTGGCGACGCGGGCGGTGGGCATGGTCCGGCAATAGCGCATACTTTTCTTGGCTGCGAGGGGTCCCCTTTTCTCGCTCGTCTTTCTCCCATGGGGTGGCGGCCCTCGCGACGGTGCAGGCGGCTGCGGCGGGGGAGGCGAAACCAGTCTCTTCTCCCTATTGCTGCCTGTTTTCCTTGGCGGATTGAATTCAAGGCTGTACTTCTGGCTCAGGTGTCTGTGGAGGAAGCTTTGGCCACGACGAGTTTTTCGAGGCCTTGGTCGAGGGTAGCTTGGCTTGGGACCCCAGCCGACGAACCAGCGAAGAAAGGATGAATGTAATATTCACAGTGAAAAAATTGAAAGATTGAAATTTTGGTTGAGGGAGCGCATTGGCCTTTCTTTCTTGGTTTTTGTATCAGCTTGGATAAATCGCAACGAACGATCGACACGAAGCAATTATAATCGAGAGTCGAGACGAATGCGAACGGGGAAACGCTTTCCTATGGCTTCTAGGTTGAGGCGCATCATCCATTCAGATCTGAGAGGAGAATGAGCCGCTGGACAAAATGGGTTGTCTCTCGCCACATGTTGCACTCGTGTTATCTCGAAGGCACACGAATGGTGGGGCACGCTTTGGCGCCGAAAGTTCCTGGAATTTCTCATGTATCCGTCGTTGACGTGCCGATCGTCCGAAATCGTCCATCACGGTTGGATTTCCATCGTTATTTTGACGATGCGTGCTTTCTCTCGCTCCAACCCCATGTACCTATTGTGAAGAAAAAAACGGTCCCAACAAAATACGTAAACACAAGAAACGAATACATCGGTTACCGTCGTTACGTGGTTTGGTCGAGGTGGTCTACTCTGTGAAAAGAGCAATACATGATTTTACCATCGATCAAACAATATAACGGAGATTATAATTACAACCGAATCACTCGACCAATTTAGCGTTTTTCAATCCCTTATGACACCCGATAAAATCACCTATTAATCTCACAAAAGAACTTCAAAAATTTATCATAATATTTCTTGGCTCGAAAGCACTTGCCATTTGTATAATAGCTTCATTGCATAATCATCTACAACTTCAGCGCTTCGACGTTAATAAGATGTCCACTAAATTTATTGAGGCGCGGAAGTATTTTGATGGGGTCAATTCACCTAACTAAGATCGTTTTTTGTTTTAGTTATTACGTGGGAAAGTTGTTTAATTGATTAATATTATGTTAAACCTCCGAATCACCAAACGACTATCCAATTACTTGGATCCCCCTTCCTGCTTGTTAAGTTAGTCTTGAAAGCCCAATTACAGTCGAAAGAGGCCCAAACTAAATGGGCTCTTCAATGTTTATAGGGGTCTATTTTGTATAGCAGTTTTTTTACAAGTGGCCTAACATAAGTGACTTATAAATACGTGTTTCTATGATAGTTCTCTAAAAACCATGACAAACAGTTTGGGAAAATTACCAAATCAACCGTAAACCTACTGTACGGATGTCAATTCAACCCTAAATTTGTAGGAAGTTTAAATGCAACCCTTCCTATCAATTGTCCTCGAAAATTGTCGACGTAGCGATCCACATAGGAAATGCTGTTTCGAGTAAATTTGTCCATGTCAGCGTGTCACATAAGATAGCTGACGATAACTGAGTGTCAAATCATCAGCTTTGGGTGGCACTTTTTCAGGAGGATTGCATCAATATTTCATGCAGAAATTCAGTTTCGAATGGAAAAAAATTAAAAATTAAGATCGAATTGACATCGTATAACATGTTTAGGATTGATATGGTAATTATCCCCCACCAGTCACAACTTTGAAAGTGTTCGAATATTTAAATACCATGTAACTGAAGTTATTAGAACAGTTGGCTTTAATCCCGTAAAATATTTCACATTATCAAATAAGGAGAATCCATCCTATGCATAAAGGGGGCGCTAGAATATCTATATATCTATACGGAAAGTGGTCGAATCGTGAAGCATTTGTCAAATATATTACATATATGGCGACTTAAGCCCTTTCGATGAACCTACACTAAAGAGCTTTTGAATTAAAAGTGAAATAAAACACTCGAGCTAAAGAAAATGGATAATGACACAAATTGTTTATGAAAATCGGTGCAAATTATCTATGAAAATTAGCGCAATGTGCGATTTAGTCCTAAACTTTTAATTATTCAACGTGATATCTGAATTTCAAGCAATGTGATTTTTGAACTTTTAATTTATTCAATGTGGTCCCTAGATTGTCATTGAATCATATGAAAATGTTCAATGTTGAATTTTTACTAATCGAGATTAGAGATAACATTGAACATTTTAATATAATCAATGGACGAAATTAAACAAGTACCATAAGTCTAACAACCACATTAAACAAATTAAAAGTTTCGAGAAGACATTATACATTAGACTAAAGTTCAAGAATTGTATTAAACTAATTTAAAGTTAAGAACCACAATGGGCCAAAGTTCATGGATCATTTGTGTCATTTTTTTCCCTTTAATATATATATATATATATATATATATATAGAGAGAGAGAGAGAGAGAGAGAGGGGGGGGGGGGGGAGGTGGACATGAGAATACAATAAACACACATCCACGTAATATTACGTTTCAAAAATTAAGAGATAAAAACTAGAAAATACCGGCACGCTACCCCATTGATCATGTTTTAATTATTATAAATAATTAATTAAATTAATGAATTTTTTTTTATCATAGACAAATATGTATGTCCAAACATGATCGTTGATGGGGAAAATATTATTCGTTCATTGGTATTATAAGGAATATGAGCGATTATTTTTTTAAAAAATATTTTGAAAATTATTCATTTATTCGAAACAAACGGAGCTGAATTACCGCTATGAATAAGATGTTTGATCTTTCTTTCCCGCTAGCGTATTGGACGCCACTTGCTTGTGAGTTTCAAAAGTTAGAAGCTAAAACCAGGAAACGCTAGCACGCTCCACGAGTGATCATGCCTTGGTTTTTTTCCCTTTTGGTCAGAGATTACGCCTTGGTTATTCTGCTTTAAACTTGCCAAAGTTTTGTGACGTCTCATTCGCCGACATGGCCGGATATGGCTAAATGAGTTGGACAGGTTTCTTTGTCCTTATTCAAAAGTGGTCCATAAGAGCGATACATCCGCAGCAACTGGGAAGATCTTTTGAAGGGATGGGACCACAAAATATGTAAAACTACCAAAAGCGGCCTGTGAAAAAATTTATATTAAGAAAATCTTAAATATATTATATAGGTACCAATTCAATCCCGAACCTTTTAATTAAACTAATTTAGCTATAAATCTTTTTGCATTGACATCAATTTAGTTCATTAAGTCAATTTTGGCCGGGGTGGATGCCAACATTGACGTGAACTTTTCTTGATAACATTCTAATTATTCTTTTCTTTTTTCTTTTCTTTTCCCTTCTTTATTTTTTTTTTCTAATGCCGACAAGGGCCATCGGCAGAAACTTGCCGACATTGGGCAAGGGTTGCAATGCCCTTGTCGTGGCCATGAAAGCCTAGAGAGAGCTGCCTTGCCCTTGCGCAGCCAAAGTGAGGGTGCAAGGCCCCTCCGGAGCTGGGCCAGGCGAGGGCACTGTGGCCTTAGTTGACCTCCAGGAAGGGCATCCCTGCCCTCGCTTGTGGCCGACGAGAGTTGGTCAACGACCCTTGTGGACACTCAACAAAAAAGTAAAGAAGTAAAGATCTGAAAAGAAACGAAAAAGAAAAAAATTTAAGATTTTATTAAAAAATGACTATATCAGCACCAACTACTTGTGTAGGATAGCTAGAATCCACGTTAGCTATTTCTAATCAAAATTGGCCAGCTATACTCAATTACTATCAATACAATAGATTTAAAGCTAAATTGTCCAATTAAAAGATTTAAAACTTAATTGATTTGCTGTAAGTGTGGTGCTTATTTTCAATTTATATTTTGTAAGTTTCTGTTCAATATTCCTATTAAATTGCTGACATTAGAACACAAATGGCAAGTGGTTCCTAAACTTTTAATTTTGTTCAATGTGGTATCTGAATTTCAACCTAATGTGCAATGTAGTTTCTAAACTGTTAATTTGTTCAATGTAGTCCCTGGACTTTTGTTATATGCTCAGTGTTGTCCTTGAATCATATGAAAATGTTTAATGTAGCGCTTCGGGTGGGGGATTCTATTAATAATAAGGAAGACGAATAGAATCTAATTCATCTTTATGCTAACAGAAGAGCATATCCACATACCAAGACGACTTCTTTCTCATCAATTCGAGATTAGGATAATATTAAACATTTTGATATAGCTCATGGATTAAATTAAACATGTACCAAAACTCCATCGATCACATTGAACAAATTAAAAGTTCTAGAACGATATTACACATTAGAATAAAGTCAAGGGACTATATTTAACAGATTAAAAGTTTAGAAAGCATATTGGGTCAAAGTCCAGAGACCATTTGTGTTATTTTTTCCCTTAAAAAAAGATAAAGTGTTGGACATGAGAGAATATAATAAACATACGTCCGCATAATATTATGTTTAAAAAAAAATTAAGAGATATAAATTAGGAAATACCGGCACACTACACCATTGATCATGATTTGATTATTATAAATAAATAATTAATTAATGAAAAATTTTTAATCATCGACAATAATGTATGTCCAAACATTATTGTTGACGGTGAAAATATTTTTCGTTCAGCAATTGTTTTTAGAAAAAAACTTTCCAAATCGCTCATTTTTTTACGAAACAAATGGAACATTAAGTACCGCTACGGTGATATGATAGAATAAGACGATTAATCTTTTTTTCCCCGTTAGCATATGAGACACCCCATGCTTGTAAGTTTCAAAAGTTGGAAGCACAAAACTAGGAACACTAGCACACTATGCAAATGATCATGCCTTAGCTATTGTGCATTAAATGCCAAAGTTTGGTGACGTTTATTGAGGGTCTCATTCGTTGACATGGTCGTGTAGGAATAATAATTTTTCTTTTTCCCTTATGCAAAAGTGGTCCATAAGAGTCATCCATCCATCCATAACGGTTGGGAAGATCTTTTGAAGGGATAATATCATAAAATGTCTTCTATCATATCGGTGACAAATTTGTACTGAAAAAATTTATAAATTTATTATATTAGTTTCAATTCAATCCTAAATCTTTTAATAGAACTAATTTAGTCATAAACTTTTTTGCATTAGTACCAACTCAATCCATTCCATCAAGCTAATTTTGGCCGGGCGAACCCCCGCGTCGATGTTAACATTTTTTATAATATTTTAATAATTTTTTTCTTTCTTTTCAGTTTTTTTATTTTTTTATCTAGTGGTCGACAAGGGCCACTAGCAGACCCTCGCTAGCATTGGGTGAGGGTGCCAACACCCTCACTGTGGCTAATGCAAGCCTAGAGAGAGCTGTTACACCCTCTTCGGCCAAAGTGAGAGTACGAGGCCCTCGCCGAATCCGGGCTAGCCGAGGATATTACGACTCTGGCCGACCTTGAGCAAGGGACCCTAGCCCTTGCATGTGTTGGCGCGCAGCCCTTGCTGACACTCAAAAAAATGGAA
>JAGVVM010013734.1:0-10403 GCA_019149425.1 Psidium friedrichsthalianum
AATTTCTAGTACCTTGACACGGGTTGTAGTAATCATATGTGTGGCAACAAGGAGGCATTTTCTTCAATCGATGATACCCACCGCACCAAAGTAAAGCTTGGAGATGATTCTACCATTTCAGTCATGGGAAAAGTTACTGTTCAAATCTCTTCAAAGGGTAAAACGCAGACCATTAATGATGTTTTCTATGTTCCTGAATTGAAGACAAACCTCATGAGTGCCGGCCAATTACTTGAGAAGGGTATGAAATTGTATTTAAAGGTGGAGTTTGCAGGATTTATGATCAGCAGCAGAACTTACTTGTTCAAGTTGATATGACACCAAACAGAATGTTTCCTCTTCATCTTCATGATTCTGCTCATGCTTGCTACGCGACAAAATTAAAGGAGGAAGCATGGATTTGGCATTTTAGATATGGGCATCTTAATTTTGGTGGATTGCGGACACTATACCAAAAGCAAATGGTGGAGGGACTTCCTCCGATCACAATCCCATCAGGAGTTTGCGAAGATTGTGTTGTTAGCAAACAACATCGAGCTCAGTTTCCACAAGGCAAGGCGTGGAGGGCTAAGAAGCAGCTTGAGCTGGTCCATTCAGATCTTTGCGGTCCAATCTCACCAATTTCTAATGGAGGTAAACGATATCTGATCACATTCATTGATGATTTGAGTCGAAAGGTGTGGGTGTATTTCTTGCAAGAAAAATCTGAAGCTTTTGAAGCATTCAAGAATTTCAAAAGTCTTGTTGAAAAGGAAAGTGGCAATCAAATCAAAGTTCTTCGTACTGATCGTGGAGGGGAGTACAAGTCTCTTGAGTTTGATGATTTTTGTACGAAGCATGGAATTCGTAGGCAACTTACTGCAGCCTATACACCACAACAAAATGGTGTATGTGAGAGGAAGAATCGAACCATCCTCAACATGGTTCGAAGTCTACTGCGAAGAAGTGGAATTCCAAAGAAGTTCTGGCCAGAGGCAGTAAATTGGAGTGTCCATCTCTTGAATAGAAGCCCACACTTGCTGTTTTGAATATGACTCCTGAAGAAGCTTGGAATGGACGAAGGCCAACGATTGATTACTTCAAAATTTTTGGGTGTATTGCATATGCCCACATTCCAGATCAGAAAGGAAAAAGCTTGACGATAAGGGAGTAAGATGTGTCTTTCTTGGTGTAAGTGATCAAACAAAAGCTTACAAACTCTATGATCCAGTGACCAAGAAGATTATAATCAGCCGTGATGTAGTATTTGATGAAGAAGATTCTGGCCTTGGAATGATCAAGCTAAAGGTGTTGCACCAATTGCAGCTGATTTTGAAGAATTGGCGAGGAAGACCAACAACACAATTCGAGCTCAGCTAGTAATAATTCTGACCCTATTGAAGAGTGGAGGAGCAGCCCAATTCCGAAGCTACTGCAACACATGGTGAACGCCCCCAACGTCACCGACAAAGGCCATCATGGATGAGAGATTATGAGGTGTCCGGAGTTGATCAAAGTGAAGACCCATTAGCTCATTTTGCTTTGTTTGCAGATAGTGATCCAACTACTTTGATGAAGCAATAAAACATCAAAAGTGGAGAGATGCAATGGATGCTGAAATTGAAGCAATTGAGAAAACAACACTTGGGAATTAACAAATCTTCCCAAAGGCCACAACACTATTGGTGTCAAGTGGGTCTACAAGACAAAGCTGAACAAGGATGGTGGCATTGACAAATACAAAGCGCGTCTGGTGGCAAAAGGCTACAAGCAAGAATTTGGAGTGGACTACAAAGAGGTGTTCGCGCCAGTTGCGAGACTTGACACAATTCGGTTGGTGATTGCATTAGCAGCACAGAAATCGTGGTCTATCCATCAGTTAGATGTGAAGTCTGCCTTTTTACATGGTGATCTCCAAGAATAGGTATTTATTGACCAACCTCCTGGATATGTGAAGCCTGATTGTGAGCATACAAATTAAAGAAGGCTTTATATGGATTAAAGCAAGCTCCTCGAGCTTGGTACAGTAGGATTGAAGCTTATTTTTTGAAGGAAGGGTTTAACAAGTGTCCTTATGAACATACTTTGTTTATTAAGGTTGGTCATGGTGCAAAACTACTTTTGGTATGCTTGTATGTAGATGATCTCATTTACACAGGGAATAATGGTGCCATGATGGAGACATTTAAGCAATCCATGATGCATGAATTTGAGATGACAGATCTCGGGTTAATGCACTATTTCTTAGGCATTGAAGTTAATCAGTCTGCTGCTGGTACCTTTGTTTGCCAAAAGAAATATGTGCAGGAGATTTTGGAGAAGTTTCAGTTGAAGGATTGCAATTCAGTTGCCACACCAATAGAAGTTGGATTAAAGCTCACCAAAGATCCCGGTGGAAGGAAAGTGAACAGCACCATGTACAAGCAAATTGTGGGGAGTCTCATGTACTTAACAGCAACAAGACCAGACATCATGTATGGTGTTAGTCTCATTAGTAGATACATGGAGAGTCCCACAGAAAAACACCTTCAGGCTGCTAAGCGTATTTTACGCTATTTGAAAGGGACTGAATTTCTTGGGTTGTTTTACAAGAAAGGAGAAAGTTCAGATCTACTTGGTTTTACTGACAGTGATTATGCAGGTGATATTGAGGACCGAAAAAGTACCTCAGGCTATGTATTTATGCTTGGTTCAGCAGCTGTCTCGTGGTCTTCAAAGAAACAACCCTTAGTCACTCTTTCAACAACAGAAGCTGAATTTGTGGCTGCCACATCAAGTGCTTGTCAAGCTATTTGGTTGAGGAAGATTCTTGGACAACTTCAATTCGAACAGCATGAAGCAACGATAATTTTTTGTGACAACAATTCAGCCATTAAATTGTCAAAGAATCCAGTTCTACATGGAAGGAGCAAGCATATAGATGTGAAGTATCATTTCTTGAGGGATCTTACAAAAGATGGTGTGATTGATCTTGTTTTCTGCAGAAGTGAAGATCAAGTTGCTGATTTGTTCACAAAACCCCTCAAAATTGCCACATTTCAGAAGTTAAGGAAGCTCCTTGGAGTTTGTTCGATGGATGCCTCAGATTAAAGAGGGCTTATTCCTATGCCGTTAAACTGATCACTTGCAGTATCAGTTTAAGGGAGGGTGTTGTTCTAGTTTGTTCTTGGTCTTTTAAACTGATTTGGAGGGTGTTGAATTAGTCAAAAAGCATGTGTTTGATTTTTTCAATAAAACCTAGTCAGTAGAGTTGTCCTAGTTTATAGGAATCTGTTGCAACAAGTTGCTGCACACACGTTCAGCATAGTGGGTCAAAAGTAGTTGCTATTTTTCGGGTTTATTTGTTGGTGTTTGGCCTATTTAAAGGCTAAGTTGTTAGTTCAATAAAAGGATGGAGCAGTAAGCATTTTTCACTGCAGAGTACTCTCTTTTCTCTTTTTTAGTGCTTACAAAGCACAGCTAGCTTCCGCAAGAATTCTGTAAACAAGCTCGCCCTCTCCCGATTCCTCGCTCGGACTGTGTGTGCGACGCAAAGAGAGGAGAAGGGAGCCATGCTTCAGCTCACAATGATTCAACCTCTGTCTTCATGGTGCTTCAACCTAAGGCGAGTAGAATACTAACTCTCACCACTAAGCTAATTGTGATTGCAGGTTAGGTGGATTTGGCGCGGTCTAGTCGTGGGTCTGTCGAGAAGGATATGGGTTGCATGGCCCGGTGAACGGAATTGCATGTTGGTCTAGCTGGTTAGATTTGAGTCATCTGGTGATGGGTAGTCGGGAAATGAAGTTGATCGTCCTGGGTGTCGTCGAAATGAAGTGAATTGGAAGTGGGTAACATGCATAGGGGTATTTGGCCGAAAACAGGATGTGAGGAGCTCAAGAAACCTTCTGCCGTGTTTGTTGATGTATGTGGCCGTACATATTAGAGGTTGACATATGGGGTTGGGCTATCTTGGGTGTGGCTAGGCAACGTGAATTAAAACCACCGCGTAAAGGGTGGCTTTGCCTAGAGTAATACAGGCTCATTCGCGTGTTTATCTATGGAACTTAAGGTTGACTAATGCTCATGATCTTATGTAGACGGGAATCGAAAGCTATTCGTTTCATATATACGGAAGGAGGATTGAGTGTTGTTCCACATAAGTATTCGAGTGTGTAAATTGGAAACTAATTAAAATGCTTCGTTGTTCATATTTTGTGGAATTATGGTAGACTTGACTCTATATTGTTGTGTTCCGATATACTTGTGCAATTCCTCTCCTATCTGTTTATGCTATAAGTGGTTTAGTGATTTGACTTCGTACTGCTACCTGTTGAGCTTAGCTCACCCTTTTTGGTTGTCGTCTTCTTTTAGACAGGCATGTCGTCCACCCCTCGGAGAGATAGACAGAGAGAGGGGATTCTATCATACCTGCTAGGGTCATATTCCACTTGGGTGTGCCTGTGCAGTTATGCGCACATGGGAGAAGCGCATCGAACCCTACCCTCCATTAACTCAATATGATAGGCTTCGCACCATCGTGGAAGTAGATGTGGGTCTTGCAGATAGGCGCGTCGAGCATCGTTTCATTTCCCTCTACGTCAGAGGCCTAGGCTAGTGGGTTGGGCCACTCCCCTCTCCCTCGCATACCAGTGTAGCGTGGCAGCCGTAACAATGACACTAGTGACGGAGGCGAGTAGTAGATGATGGGGAGGTGTTAGGGGAGCAGGAGTATGGGTAGGCTTTTGATATCAGGATGACCTTGAGGGGTACTTTTTGATGTGGCTGTGTGATGATGTCAGGCGTCGATGGAGTACGCCAGACGTGGTTTGTGGAGATGGGGAAGCTCTTTGATTGTCTCCCAATGGTTTGTTCATCTTTTATTTGAAATGATGTACTAAACGCTTATTATATATAAAAGTAAGTATTTTCTAACCTCTTGAATGATCTTAATATCTATTGTAAGCATACAGTGAATCCTAAGAGGCCGTACCTTTTAAGCTTACTACCCTACTGCATGAACTTGTATGTCGGCCTCGCCTGTTTGTGTTAGTCTTCTACATGCGCTATTATATTATGTAATAATAGATTGAAATAGATTGTGATTAGCGATGAGGGTAGCGGGTCTAGGACGTTACACCGGCCATTGACCGAGAAAGAAGGAAAAAAAGAAAAACCAAAATAAAAATATTAAAAATATATAAAATTAGACAAAAAATAAAATACTACAAAATTTGACATGAGCAATTCCAAAAATGTCTTCACCTCCTTAGAATTAAGGATCACTTTTTCAATTTTACGTATGACTTTTCTATTGACTAAATGGTGTTTTCGTTGACTAAGTAATTTTCGACAAACCAAATGAGTGAAAGTCCGAAAATCGATTCCGACAAATACTTTCACTGAAACAGACACACCATTAGTTTTTTTTTTTTTGAATGACTCAATGCGATGTATCTTTGTGGGGGACTAGATCCAGTATTTCACTCATATAAGGGGATGAGACTGGAAGAGCCATGCATGAAATTGGGCAACGAACACTTGTAATGGCTAGCTCTGTAATGCTCTGTCTCTGTCTCTGTCTCTCACCCACACGACACGCAACACTTGGTCTCTTCTATAGTTTGATTGGAGGTTCTATGTGCCATTTGAAGTTCATAACATTTGCCTCTCTTCTTTGTCTCTTTCATGAGATCAAACCTTGGCCGGAGACCTAGTTTCACTAAAAGACGTGACGAGCCTTACAACGCCGGCGAAGAGAATGAGCAATACGGAGAAATATGTAGCCGACATAAATTCGAAAGTCGGCACGTACCCTCAGTTCACAAGAGCGGATGATCCTGACTTATGACCACAATGTCTTGGGGGACATGATAGTGAGCGAAAGTGAGCATCCGACGAAGAAGATTAAGGAAATTGAGAATAAGCTCGGGAAGATTAATGTTGCAAATAAAGGGGTCAAGCGAATCGGTTGAAAGAAGGAAAGAAAAATGGACACCGGATTTATGTGGTCCAATCCGAATGTTGAAACTTAATGAGCTCGGGAAGATTAATACCCCTCAAGGGCCATACCTGGGTTGGCCTGGGCATCCTGGAAACTCGCCTTTTTGGCTGCCGCTGTGTCCAAGAACCGTGCAGCCCATTTCAGTGGAATTTGAAGAGCGAGCTGGAGAGAAATTAGATGAGGATTCTGGAAAACAAGTGTGGCTTGGGAGGTGTAGAGACAGCTATCTGCAAGAATCATCCAAGTAAGAGAATAAACTCGCGGGGATCAAGCGAATGATAGGTCATATGTGGTCTGTAAATGCTACTACTACATCCTAGGATTGGACTAAGTCTCCAAACAAAGTTTTGGCACAAATCGATCAGCTTGTGTAGTGATGGCTGGGGAACAAGTGAGTCTGCTTCAAATATGATCTTGTGTAAGCATCTGCTTTAGTATGGTGTAATTGCTTTGTGTAGGGCTTCTGGTTTTGTTTTTCTGTTCATAATCTGCTAGCTAACCAGTTAAATCCGAGCGGCTCGGACCGCCAAAAGCTTTTTTTCCGTAGATTTCCTCTCTTGGCAGCATGTATTTTTTGGGCAAAATGCTTGACCTATGAACAGTCGATAGCTTGTGGATTAGAGAAAACAAGATCAAGAAAACTCCCTTCGACACTTCTGAGGGATGAAATTAAAGACAAGATTCAGAAACTTTGTACATAATACTGTCACAAACACACGGCACGAGTTTTACGTACAAACCATCACTAGCTCTTGATTTTCTCTTTTCCTACACCGACAGGCTCACCCAGAAATCCTTTATTTCGGCCCTCATCGCGCTGTTGATGATATCTTTCTTCGGATTTATGCATTCATTTCTGTCATCAAACATCTCAAGAAGCCAAATCCGACATTGGTGGGGTTATTGCCAGTGTTCCCCGCGCAAATTCTTCCCTCAGCTCTTGCTACGATCTATACCTTTCTTTTCAGTTCTTCTAGACACGATCCTCGAAGTGCCCGGGGCCCCCATGGGGTGTCCAACTTGAGCTTTGGAGCTTAGGATACATGTCTGCTAGGCCTCGCCTTGTTGTTGAGAGATTGAATTCTTCATCTGACTGCGTCGGAGCCTTAATTGCATGCATCATGCAGATTAGTGGATCCCGCATCCGGTCTGCGCCTGGACCAAATGGTAGCTCAAAAGAACTATGTAAATTCGGGCGTCATGAATGTATCAGAAGCATTAGATCTTTGCGAAGATTGAGAGAGCTCTCCTTATTAGCGATGCGTTAATATCGAAGGAAGTTCCTTAAAGTGCTCTCCTGCTTCGATTCCATGATCCTGACCAATCCTCCTTCGAAACAAGTCTGCCGCACCTCTCTCGGGCGACTTCAGGTACCCAGTAAAAATTTTGGCTATCCTTCTCTAATTATGTTTATTTTGCTGCTTGGTGGTTCTCGGTGGGTTTGGTTCTTTGGAGCCTCCAGATAGCGTGACCGCCATCTGTAGAACAACGTTGTGCGGGCTCTGGTATCCTTCTGTATTCCTGGGAAGAAAGTTGCTTCCAAATTGAACACGACAGCTTGTTATCACGCCTCAGTAAGGAATCTGATGAGGCGTTCAGCGTCCGGTCATTCGCTATCGCCTCGGTATCCTTAGTTTCCTCGTTTCTCGTCGTGGCATTGACTATCGGATCTTCCTTTCCTAGGCCATCAGTGAAGATCCTCAAGAGCATCTTGCACGGGTTGACAGCGAGCGGGCAAAATTAGAATCGTCTTGGGGAACAGTGGAACACGCCGCCATAGCACTATTGGTTCAGATGTTCGACCATTTTTCTTGGTGATAGAGGATGCATTTGATGCCGGGCGAGTTTAGAGCGTTTAGCACCAAGATTACGTGCTCGGCGCCTCCGCAAAGTTCCTTTTTGTCACGTGATTTTTGATTGCATCAATGAGATTGTTTGCAATGGAATCTCCATTTGCTAACTCCCTTAGGTACTGGAGCTTTTTTAATAGCCTCAGATTCTCCCATATTGTTCATTTTCTCAGCTGCGTCCTGCCTAGTTATGATATCCTTATCAAAATTCACCTGCAATATTCTAAAAATACTAATACGCAAATGAGGATTGATTCATTGCTCGTCAATCCTTTTTATTTGTGGTGATGATCTGCCTTTTTGATATATATATCCAAAGGTTTGCCTTGCAGATGATTTCATTCGCAAGTCCAACACTCCTTTGGTTTTAACGTGGTTCTCCAACGTTAACTTTTCTCAAATCTACCTCGCTCATCAGGCCAGAAAATTTGCATAACTCTTTCGAAGTCGTCATCTCTTCATCAGGCCCCATCTTGTCCTTTATTTAAATGTCCTTTGAAATTCAGAAAAGTAAATTGGTAGCCAGAACTAGGAGTGAGCAACCGTTCCCAGTTCAATCTAAGAACTCCGACGATACCCACCTTACTTGACAGATTCCAGGCTGGTTGGGCAGAGACTGGTATGGTTATCGGTTCCCTAGAATCAGCCATAAATTTGTCCGGTTCCCGGTTCTTATGTGTCGGACCCTGGAATTGGCCAAGAGTCGTATCGCCTTAAAACGGCCTCAGCGTACCATGGTAAAATAAAAATAGTGAGATGCAAACGAGAGAATGCAACCCACGACTTACGGTTTGAAAAGAGACGCACAAGGCCTACTGAACTAAAAAGATATTGCTAATCATAATCTACAACCAGAATAACCAGTCAATATGGAAAACCGGACTTATAGGTACATCCTATGTTCCAGTCTGGAGAACCAACACATCGGGAACTATCACCCCTGGCAAGAATCTCGTTACAAGCACTATCATGCAGATATAATTGTCCACCGTTATTTGCAAATCATTGGATCTCAATCACAAATTGAATTCGGGATGGCAAGTAGGACAAGAACCAACCTTCTTCGTTCGCGATCCACAACAAGTCGAGCGAAACCTCAGGAGTGTAATAAGCGCCCAAGGATCAGAAAACGTGAACAGAGAAAGAGCAAATGTGACGGTGTTTGCGAAGGAGATTTGTATCACTAAGAGAGGCGAGTGTGCCTTTCTTCTCCTAAATAGCAAAAGCTGTGGCTATATGCCTTTTTTTCTTTTGGGCGTTTGCGAAAAGTGGAGGAATGACGTACGTGCTGTGTACTTGGTAGGCACTATGATAAGTGAAATAATTGCAATGGACACAAAAAACTGAATTTTGGCAGACAAAATCTTTTGGCGGGGGTGGTTTCCTTTTTGCATGGTTAAATGGTGTCTGAATTTTGGTCAGATATGCAATAATTCATAAAATTAATTGATTTAATATAACTCTCTGCACATTCAATCCACATAATGTGCAATCTGCTTTTAGCTTGTTCAATATGGTCCCTAAATTTTTAGTATATGTTTTATTTAGTATCTAAACTATATGAAGCCGTCCAATGTTTGATCCCAGAACATAAACCAATGAAAAGGATAACATTAGATATTCACCATTAGGGATTAAATTGAAGAGGTTATAACAAATGTAGGTCTACATGAACAAGTTAAATTAGGGACAATGTTGTACATTGGCTAAAGTTCATGGATCATATTGAATAAATTACAAGTTTAGGGACTACATTGCTCATAAAGTGTTCATTTCTCTATCCCTTTCATAATCTTAGCAACATTTTTTTTCTGGCTTTTCATTTTATCTTCTGCGCCATATTGCCAAGCTGCCGAGACTTCCGTACACGTCTGTTTCCTTTATTCTTACGTTTTTGGAGATTAGTCGAACCGCAAGTTGCGAATATCCATTTAACAAAAATTTCTTCTATCAATGGTCCAAATGTGTTCTACAATTGAGGGACGACCGCTTTTTCCATATGCTACCAAACAGAGAAAATTCTGAGCCTGGAGGTCCAGGTGTTCTGTGTCCCCACTCCCTCATGTGCATAGTCAAGGAACCGGGTATCGAGAAGAGCCATGCCTGAGCAGCAACTAGAACGGCCTTTGCTGCCATCGGGAAAGCCTTACCCCATCTCTTTGTCAGTGAACCTGAGCATGTTCTTTAAAAGGCAAACGGAAAGCAGAAGCAAGAGTTTGTTATGACTTTATGATATTTCCCTCCATTTAGGGAAAGAAAAAAAAAATATCGATAGGAACTGGGTTGAGGGTCAGCCTTGGACGACAGAAATAATCTCAAGATTGCAGCCCGCTCTAATAGGAGACAGGCGAAAACTCAGTAAAATGATCTCTGGTAATGGTCTTAATGCAAAAACCAGGAGGAGTCACCCTAGCTCCTCGCTTCTAAATCCTGCTTAAATTTGGGGTCGTTGGATCTTTCTTTGCCACCTACCCCATCGAGCGTTTCACAACAACTATTTAGGCAAGTGATTTAACCCTCAAAGAAGATGAAGTATTGCCTTTGACTAGTAGGATTAATGCCATTCTGTTCAATGGAAGTCAATGGGAGGG
>JAGVVM010013735.1:0-11491 GCA_019149425.1 Psidium friedrichsthalianum
AGCATCATCTGAGTGAAGTTTCATCTAACCTTACCACTGAGACTGTCTGGTTATCGTTTGCTTTATCGCAAATTGTCAACTACGAAAATGGATATGTCGGATGGACTTTAGCTTGCACGGAGGGTTAGACTCACTTTTACATTTCCGAACCGTTGCTTGATGTAGTACTTTAGGGCTTTGGCAACTAGAGCGTATATGGATGGATCATCAAAGTTTTGATCTTGGTTGGCGTGAATTGTTTGCCCGTGTATAGGGTATGCTCGCCAAGGACCCAAAAAAAGGGTGATGCTTTGAAATTAATAGCTGTCTTGTTTGACGCTACTTGTATAAAAATTGATTGTGATGTAGTTATGGATCGAACCGACTTGCTGAATTGCTCACTTGTACGCTGTTACCAATGGTGAATGGTATATTGAACGATAGATGAGGTTCTGACCGCGAGTAAAAAGAGTGGTTCAATGTTCAATTTTGGTCCCACTCGTCCCTATTTATTAGTGAATTATGGACTTGAGCTATCAAGTTTTTTCGATATGTCGGTTGAATTGCTGAGTATGTGGTAGTTAGAGCGAAATGCACGATTCCATGCCATAATCACTTTTACCTCGAGCTATTAAAAGCATATGAGTTATGGTGTGACTCATTCATGGACCCTGCTTGATTAAATAGTGATGGACCAATTTAGTCCATTATTAGATGTTTGTTACTTGCTGAGTTTCGGCTTACGTCATTGATTGTTTAATCATTTCAGATACCAAGCTTTCATGGCTCAGATAACAGTGATGGTGTCAGAGTGTGCCAAAAGCAATATAGATGTATTCATGATTAGTTCTACCATTTGCTTCCTCTGCGTCCTCTTGTTGTTATGAAAGGGATGTATACTATAAACGTCCACGGTCATATGTATACAATAAAATTCGTCCCTTATGGTATCTAGTTTGTTCTTGGATATGTTGTTCTTGGGTGTGCCGAGTCCCATCCGAAAGGTCGTACCTCTTTAGGGTATGCCTACCCCACTACATGACACTTCAGATGCTAGCCTTGCCCCATTGTATTGAGTCTTTCGCTGCGCTCTCTATATTTACATATATCATATTAAAAATAGGATCGCAGTTAGGTCAGGGATAAACCTAGGATGTGACACGCTATGGTTTGAACGACCCAAGCTCGACTCCTGTTTAATTACTCTTTCTGTTTTAATATGATATTACGTATATAACAAAATGCATGCGAAGAATGTCATAACCCCGAGGCCAATATACAAGTGTTGCATTAGGCATGCCTAAAGGATACGGCCTTTTAGATTTCACTATCGGCACCCCAAGCAGTAAAGTAATCAACAAATCGTCATCTTCATATATATAGTACCAGATTATTTTACATCATCTTTTAACGACAAAATATACATTCGTCACGGGAAAATCCAAATCTGAAAAAGAATCATAAAAAATACCCCAAAAAAAAGTCATTCATTTTGCATAGTATGTAATATAAACATCATGCATATATTGCCATGTCATATCTGCTACGTCATGCATATAGCATAGTCCTTGCCACGTCATTACATTTCACATGTCATATAGTTAGATTGTATTTGCATCACATTTAACAAAAGAAAACCAAAAAAAAATTGCACATTTGAATCTCAAGTGAAAATTCATCAAAATTGCCAAGTGGAACATTTTCATGAAATTGGTACCGAAAGGGCGTTAATTGAAAAATTAGCGTAATCAAGTCTCCGAACCCAAATCTTGGTTAGCAGAAAATAAAGTATTCTCCCATACTTTATTTTAGGTTTCTAATCTGCCTACTATAAAATGATTAGTGGCGACTCCAAATTTTAAAACCATTTGAACAAAGAACCAAAGTCGCGATTTGGTAGAGCTTGAGAGAACTCGAACTAGGTTAGTTAATTTAATCAATTAATCTGGTAATCCATTAGCCTAGAAATGAATTTTCAAAGGGTCGCAACACACGTCCACTTCAATCCACATTGATTTATCGCCAGACAACATGATCAAACCTCACATACCGAAGCTCCTGGGTCTCTCCCTAATACCTATGGTCGAATTAGCCACATAGGATCCAACTTCAATTCATCACAAACCAGTGATAATCAAAACAGTCAACTTATGTATTCTGCTTGCCCGAGACCTAAAGTTGTCAACTCAAGTAACGGATTGTATATGTATTACCATTTTCCCTGACATGCAACTAAATCTAATCATTGGCATACCCATTTTAAAATTCAATGATCTGCGCTATAACAAGCAACCAGTGGGCAGATTAGTAGTAATGGTAGATGTTTACTTTCCTTAGAATTGCGTACGAAGAAATGGAGCTCGATTCATCGCCGGGATGAGCTCAAAACACCTTTTTTTTTTCTTCTTATCATATGCGGGTTCCATCGCGGAAGAGGGAGCAAGTTGGGTGATGGTGGGTCTAAGCTATAGGAGGAAGCTTGAGGGAGTCGCCATCATTGAGTTGTTGCATCACTAAGGCAACAACAAGATTGAGAGGACATGGGTGAAGAGAGAAAGAAAAGAGCTAGAGAGGAAGAGGGTTGTACACGAAGAAAAAGAGAGGGGAAATGAGGGGGGGGGGGGGGAGAGAGAGAGAGAGAGAGAGAGTTTGGGGAGGGGGGTAGTGGCTTTTATAGGGGCCTAAGGCAGTGGAAGAGGACTACTCAAGCTTCGCGCTCCAAATCATGAATCAATCTTGCATCGAACCATTACTACATGCACGAAAACAATTATAACTCACCAACGATCCACCTGATTCTCACTGTGCCTAGTCATACCATTCTCCCAAATAATCCACCACATGAAAACATAAAGCCTCCAATTCGCTTTTACTAAAAATCCAAAGTCCTAAATTTAACCATTTCGCTCGTAAAAATTTAGGCCATCACATGTGGTAGCCATAGGCAAGGGCTTTCGTGAGATTGTAGCATCTGAATGAGTACTTGCTTGAGGATGAGAACCTAACACATGTCTAGTCAGTTGTGTTTCTTCATTTTCATTTACGTCTTCATTTTTGTCGTCATCATAGGTTGGTAGGCGATTGTCTCTCTGGATTTTTGGTTTGAGCAAGGAAATTATTTGATTGAGAAATACATCATCACATTTTGTGCATCAATGATGATGACTCGTTATGTCCATTTTCACTATCGTTTGATCTTTCTGAGAATGACAAATTGAAGAATTTGATTGACTCTCCTTTCAATTTTTTTTTTGTTGTTAATTAATTCAAATGTGTTGGAGAAACATCTCATAAAATATTTTGATGATTTCCAAACTATCCATTGATATTTAATTTACCTTTGATGTGCAGATATTTGATATATATGGCTAAGGATCACTTGTCGCCTATTGCTTAAACATCAGGTGATGTCTAAAGCATTTTAATGAAATCAATCGCTAAGGACCTCAAAAGATCTAGTCACAAATTGTTTGATATCAGAGCTTGAAAGATCAAGTTAGACAAGGAGTATAATGTCTATATGAGTTGATGTTTGAGAAAGAATGGCTAAAGTACCCATTGCTTGATGGGAAAGCTCAATGGGAAGATTTTGAAGCTTCTCAGGAATAGTTTTCTGCTGTGTCAGAGTCAACAAAAAGCTGTCATCGTGGAATAGTAGCTCAGTAACTATTTGCGGAAAGTCTGGACTATCTTGAAAGAGAAGTCATATGGGCAACTCTATTTCGAAGATAAGAGGTCCAATCAACCTCCAATGGCTCTTTTCTTCTTCCAAGGGACTCCATTGGAAATGTTGAAGAAAGTTTCTAAAAGGCGAAGACCATAAAGGCCAAAAGAATTAGACAAAAATATATACGAAAATCCAAGATTTGGTCTAGCAACTATTCTTGTTGATGAGCTTACACTGTTGAACGATCTTTTGATTTCTTATTGTCTTGTAATTGCGCAATAGTCAAGTGTACAACCATAAGTAATGTGGCTGGATCGAGATAGTGTGATCTATCATATGTAAAGATCAGCACATACCATTTGCAACTTGTAAGGCGGTTTATTAGTGCATTCCAGCCCGTGTAATGGCTTTTAGTTGTATGGAGTGGATGTAGACTTGATATATAAGTCGAACCACTATATATTTGGTCTTTGAATCTTTTCTCATATCTCTGCTTGCACACACCCATATATTATTTAGTGAAACATTTGCTCACCCAATCTTTTTTTAGTTACATATTATTTTTCGTATAATCTGAAAAAGTTTCAAAATAACCTATTCACCCCCCTCTAGGTTGCATTGTTAGCCCCGACAATTGGTATCAGAACTCTGTTGCTTGTTATTTAAAGTGTATTACCTCAGAGCATAAAGATCCTTGTATGGCTAACTTTTATGGTCTCTTGAGCAATGAATCTGTAGCACCTAACAAGCCTCCGCACTTCGATGGAAGCAACTACAATGAAAAAAATGGGATGTTCGCCTATCTTGATGCTTGTGATTCAAGATGGTGTAGAAGTTCTAGCTACACTGCTCCAATTCTTCTCACCGCAAATGCCACTAGACAACAAGCTACTGAAAATATTGATCTAGTTGCTGCTATAGTTTCTTTTCTTGAAGCAACTCAGAAAAGAGTCACTCTCAACTATAAAGCGAGACATCTTCTTTATTGCACTTTATCTCCATCTAAATTTAATTATATATCTTATTGTATTTCAGCTAAACAAATTTGGGATTGCCTCCATGAAGGCACCGATCGAGTGAAAGAAACCAAGATGAACATCATACTTGGCGGTTACGAGATGTTTATGATGAAATCAAATGAAATAGTAATCGTCTTCCCCAATAAGGATTGACTCATTGACCAAGTCAATGTTGACATGGCACCACATGGCAGCCACGTTAGCAAGGATGCTTGGATTCTTTAGAGAGAGAGAGAGAGAGAGAGAGGATCAACGACCATGATCTGACCACGTGGCATGATCTTGGATTTTTTAAATTAAAAATTATTTTTTGAATTAAAAATTGATTTATAAATAAAAAAAATCTAGATCCAACAGTGGTCATTGTGCTATGTGTTGAGATCTAAAAATTTTCGAAAATAAAATAATTTTTCTAAAATTATAACTGATTTTTGAAAATAAAAAAAATTGTGATCGTGTGGTCCAAGTTTGGCCACGCGTCATGATCTCCATCGTCTATTCCATTTTCAAAAAATAAAATTTCATTTTTCAATCCAATGGCTGGGATTGAGCCACATGGGACTTCTAGAACTCTTAGATTAGAAATAGGTGGGAATAATAGAAATTCAACAAAAACTTTCAAAAATTCAAAAATTTTGGTGAAGCTGTGTCATTATGTAGATTGACTTGGGACCCTTCTAGTTTGGGCCAAGTGCCTACAAGTCATGGAAAAAAAATCAAAAAATGATTTAAAAATCCAAAAAAAAAGGGGCGAAATTCATTGAAAAAAATTCTAAATTTTCCAAAAAATTCCAAAAAATTCACAAAAATTAGGAAATGGGTCCAATCGGCTAGCCAATCCTATTTTTGATATTTTTCCCTCTCTCTTTCAAAATGATGATTTTTCCCCTTATGGGCAAATAGCCTCAGAAAATTTTGAAAAATCCTAACAAATTACAAAAAATGAGAAATGGTCCACTTTAACTAGCCAAACTCATATTTTTTTTTTTAATTTCTGATCCTTTCCAAAATAACAATTTTTCCCTCCTATGAGTAAATCACTCTTAAAATCCAGAAAAATTTCAAAAAATATTAGAAATTGAAAAATGGACACATTTAACTGGCCAACCCTAATTATGATGATTTTGACTCCAAATATTTTCAAAATGATAATTTTTCCTTTTGAAAAATTGTCTCCAAACATCTTCAAGCTCCTTCTAAATCTCCAAACATCCATTCTCTAAGCTTTTAGGGCTTTACTGGAGATGCTATGATTAATTTGATGGGTTCTATCCACATGTTTATGGTTTCTTAATTTGCGCACCTATCTTTATTGATTGTGATTGATAGGTTAGATATCCCAATCAGAATGAACTCCTAGATTTTAAGACTTTCTTACTCTAGTTCATTTACATTAAATCTTAATTAGAAAAATCATTCAACTTAGGTATCAAGAAGGCGACAATGGCAACATTGACATAACTAAGTTCCCGATCCCAAATCTCTAGTTTCGTTTGAGTTGTACGGTTTCTCCCACTGTCTGATGAGGTTTTTGATCTACCTTCCTCAGAGATTAGTAGCGACTTCGAAAGTATATACACCTATGCACATATCACATAACCGTACCTAAGGTCAAAACTCGATTTTAAAATCTTGTCGTCGCGCAAGGTGAGTAGTTGGGAGAATCCAAGCTGATAGATGGATCGCATCGGATCCCTAAACTTCACTAATCACCCATAAACTCCTCCACTCCTCTTGGACGAGGGTCACAACAGGCGAGCAATAAACAAACATGCATAACTCACTCAATGATGGAATCGAAATTCATTACTTTAGTGGCACTTGTTAAAGAGGCTAAGTGGATTGGAAATTTATTGTTGGAAATCAAATTATGGCCCAGACCTATGCCTCTTATTTCTGTTCACGTTGATAATCCAACTACTTTGGCAAGAGCTTATAGTAGCAGTTATTATGGAAAAGTCTAAGCATATTAGCCTAAGGCATGAGTACATGTGACAATCGATTCAATATGGTATCATAAAAATTATCTCCGTGAGGTCAAGCAAGTATCTGGTCAATCTTTTTACAAAGGCTTTACCAAGAGATGAGGCAAAAGTATCCTCAAAAGAAATGGTATAGAAACCTTTGCTTAAAATCACCAGTACTTGTAACTCAATGTAATACTAGCATATCACTAGTTATCGAGTTTAATGGGTAAAAATAAGTTACTGAAAGTGATTGTTTGATAACAACATTAGTCCGAACATGAAAAGTTAGTATCGTCTGCTACGTTTTAGAGGCAAAGTTATATTCTTAATGAAGTGTAATACATAAATGTAATGTGTTTATTAGTAACAAAACACATGGTAGATACTTCACTTATATGAGCTTAGAAGTGGTACTGCTTCTTATGAAAGTGGGGGTTACTTTTTAGAAAGCTCATAAAACAGGTACAAGCACAAGACCATAATAGTGATGAATAAATATGAACTTCTTGCCGAAACAAGATGTTAGTATATGTGCGGTATATCCAATTCTATTATATAGAGTATCAGGTTTAAAGCTATGACTACTTGTAACTTTGATAGAGTTATAAAATACTTGCACTAACTAAGTATTTAATTTGAAATAAACCTTTATGTAGGTATATTAATCTC
This sequence comes from Psidium friedrichsthalianum, assembly GCA_019149425.1. Taxonomy (NCBI): domain Eukaryota; kingdom Viridiplantae; phylum Streptophyta; class Magnoliopsida; order Myrtales; family Myrtaceae; genus Psidium; species Psidium friedrichsthalianum. The sequence continues at coordinate 7,302 of JAGVVM010013735.1, forward strand.
ATGGAAACGTTGGCTACATTTTTTGGGAAATTTTATTTTGTAATTTTATTTTACAAACAAAGTGGGGGATTATTGGTACAAACAAACTAAGCAGTGTCTTCTCCCACATTGAAAAGATGTGAGTGTGCACATAGACTAGATTTGGCACTAATCAACAATTATCATTGTGGCATATTGAATCGGTGCAACTGTTCACAAAGAACTCTTACAACCTTTAAAGAGGCAAGTTCGAATTGTGTTTGTTCGGACATAACTTCTTAACCTTTGAAAAGTTGTGCATGTTCAGATATAACTCTTTTAGCTTTTGAAAGGTCGTGTCTGTTCAAAGGTTTTCTCTATAATTACTAAATGCGCCCATTCAATTGATAACTTCATCTTCCATTTTCGTTTTTTTCTTTCAAGAAAAATACAACCACTCTTTCCAATTGTTTCCTAAAGAGATCCTAGAGAATTATCAAAATTGCTATAAGCTATTCTCACTGAGATTTTCTTGTATCCTGAATGATATTTGCCAAAAGCCTTTAGTAATTTTGTGAGACAAATAAATCCTTAAGGATAGTGTCATTGCATGTCGAAGTCTGATTCCATTGTCCATGCCATTCGACATTATTTTTCTTATAATTGACAAAAAAAAAATTGCTTTAATTTGTTTCGTTTGCCTGTATAATTGCATTTCACACTGCATATGTGCAAAAAGAAACTGCAAAAAAAAAAAAAATCCTTGGGTCATGAACTCCAAGATGAAGCACAACCTAACATTCGTTTTCACGCACAAAACGGATTATCATTTTAGTTTATGTTCCCTATCTCGTCTGTGTACATTACTGTTCCTTTTCTTCGCTGCAAAGAAAACAATATTATGTTGCTTGACAATGGAATTTAGCAGTCTTCTCTCTTTTACTTTTTGCCTCCCTTCTTCATTTTGGCTAGGAAGAGTTACCAGAGGTTTGTTATATACACTGTTTTCTATGGGAAAAGGACATTTGTGATGTCAAAAGTTGTGTAGATAAATCACTTTGATACCACTTTGGTGTCAAAAATTTCAATCGAATCATTTAAGTGTCGAGTTTTTAAAAAAAAAAATTGTTTTAGCGTTAAATCTGGTTTGATCTGTCGAAAATCCGACGTCGCCTTATTTTATTAATACATGACACTAACATAGCTCACCGGAGATTCACCGTGGTATTTTTTTAAAAAAATAATTTGAAAAATAAGCCGAAATTTTTATTAAAAAAACTAAAAAAAGGGGACAGCAATAGGTGATGAGGGTTGTTGTAACCCTCATTGTCGTCGCTCCACCTTCGCCAGCAATGACTAGCGAGGGTGGGGCATGGCCAGCGGGGTTGCCTAGCCCTGGCAGCAGGCGAGAGCCTAGCAGCCCTCACCTAGATCGGGCAAGGGTCGCCAGCCCTTGCCCAAGTTTGGCCAAGGCCACCACCAGCGGGGTCGGCCGCCAGTGACTGCCCTCACCACCTGCTTCTAATTTCTTTTTTTTAAAAATTTTAAGGTTTTTGTTACATTTTTAAGCATATTTTTATTTTATTGTTAATAAAAACTTTTATTTAAACCAATTTACATTTTAGCTAATTTTGAAATTTGAATTTGATGTATTTTAACTTATTTTATAGTGCAGAAATCCACGTGGCAGCTTACGTGGACTTATTTTTTAAAAATTTATTTTCCTTTAAAAATTATTTATTAATTACACGATGCACTTTGGCCAGAATAGGCATCAACGTAATCCTTTTGTCTCCGACTTAACACTAAAATGATCCGGCAAAAACTTTTTGATACCAAAATGATCTCTATGCACAACTTTTAGCGTCAATAGTGTCCTTTTCCCGTTTTCTCTAGAGCGTCTTTGGAAAAAGTAACACCAGCCGAGCCTCTTGATCTTTTCAGAGAACAAGGAAATCGAGATTATCTCTGCAGGACAAGGTAAAAATGTTCTCGAGAGTGCTTTTGGAGACCCAGTGAAAATAATCAGATCAAGAGGAAAGGTTTTCTCTGGTGTTTGTTTATTCACCTGTCAAACTTTCTCCTCATTTCCGTGACCAATGGAAAGCATCATGACCATAATGACCACAATGATGACTACTAGAATGCCAACTAGTCCCAAGACAAGTAGTGAGTGAAAGAGGATCAAAGCAACCAAAACTTCCTCCAAACAAATCAAAGTCAAAATCGCTAATGAGTGAGCACAAAAAGTAGTACCATATGGAGGAGAGTTGAAGTTATTTTCAGGATCCTAAAGTCTTGAATTTTCTCTCATAGCCACACATCATTCCCCAACACCTTTTGCCCCCCAACTTGCTAAAAGTGGTTTGCTCTTCAATTATTTATAATCAATGATCAAGCATCCAGACGACACCTGCAAACCCCCCACATACTATAATGGGATATATTCCGATGATGTAAGCATCAACTGAAATAACAGCAAAACAGAACAATTTGAAAGAAATGGGCTGAGACAGATTCCCTTTGGAGAGCAGGGAGAGCAGAAAGGGGAGGCTGTTTTGTTTGTTTGCATTAAACAAAAGGAGGTGAGAAAATGAGAGTGAGAGTGAGTGGATAGTCTAACTGTTATCATTTGGGTGCATTACTGAGAAGGAGATCACTGCTTTTCAACAAGCGGAAGACCCCATTAAGCTTGATGGCAGGCAGTGAGAGAGATTTATTAAGAGGACATGACTGCAAAGTCCAAACTAAGAACTTGCAACTTTATTTCCCACTTAAGAAATTAGATTGGCCATTGAAGGGACAACACGTTTTTCTTTTCCGTCCCAGGAGCGATTATGGGGAAGACTCTGGAAATCTCCCTAAAGAGAATCCCCACGAGAGATCGCAAAGTGAGAGGGAAGGTGATTGTTCATTCTGGTTAGGCGAGACCGGCTCGATCGGCTCAAATTTGGCTAAGAGACGAAGTTAAAGTCGACACCATTAACCTTACCAAAAAAAAAAAAGTCGACACCATTAAGGTTTTTTAATGCGTTGCGGGACTTAGATGGTTTCGGGATCGGATTAGTGGGATATTAGGAGGCTTAATGGAGTGGGAAAAAAAAGGCATAAGATGAGCATGAGTTAGTGGATTCACTGGTGCAATTCCAAAAGCTAGAAGGCTCCAATAATCAAAAGCATTATACAGCGGGAAAGGAAAAAGGTGACTCTTGGGGGGGGCATCAGCCTTCTTCCAATTTGACGCCAATGTCCTCATTCTAACAGCAAATTTCAGAGATTCTTATGTTGAGTGAAATAGCGTATATCTTTTCTATGCCGACACGGTTTGCTCGGTTTCGACAGCTTCGTGTCTCGATCAATCTTCGAATATTTACAGTCCGTGCACACTGGAGAGCCATGGCTGTACCAGGAAAAAAGACAGCAACTTTGAGACCTTGAGATGGCAGAAATTCAATTGGCAAATGCAAGAGAATGAACCAAGAGGGTAAGATGGTATAATCACATGGCAAGAGGAGACAGGCACAGATTATTTCCAAACTTTCCAACCATGCCAGGGCAACTTTCAATGGTGAAATTATAAAGTGAACAAAAGGAGGGCTTTTGTTCTGGATAATGAACCAAAACACTTCGGAATTTTAATTTTTCATCCTGTTCTGCTTAACACCAACACTTCTCATCAAAAACAATAACTTTGCCTATTTAAGGGGCTCAATCTCTGATACCAACACCTCCACTTGGTTCTTGAGAGAGAACCCATTGGTGGGCAGCCCCATAAACCCACCTATCAGTTTGCTCTGAAATCTGATATGGAAGGCTTTTGGCATGTATCTCTCCATGGGTCTTGAAAAGAAGCAATTCGCTATATGGGGATGGAGAGGGATTCCTCTCACTCCTCATGAACATCAATCAGTTTGCCAGGACTTTAACCAATAGCATCAGCACCCGAGGGGCCGCATCGGAGGGAGGTTCAAATTGACAGAGATGGAGGCTGTTGGGTATCGCCCTGGCAAACCGGCAAGTCACAGAACGGCAACGGGCTCATCTCGAGTCTTTCAAGGCTTTTAATTTTCAGGTCTTTCGTTTATCTCCGTGTCGTTTACATGTTGCGTGTTTACCTGTACTTCTTCAAAATGGAAACCTTGTAGTATGTCTTCTCTTAAGAACTTCGACCTGGAGTTAGTATGCTGGTTTTATAATAGTTCCCGCTCTTACACACCTCCTCCCTCCCTCCC
>JAGVVM010013736.1:0-18000 GCA_019149425.1 Psidium friedrichsthalianum
CCTTCCCCCCCCCCCCCCCTTTTCCTGGTTCAGGGTTATTGTTGTTGAGAGAGATTATCCAGTAGCTCTTGTTATCGGCACCTTCAACTCCGATAATGACATCCTATAGGGTGCTTTCGAGATCGGATTGTTCCAGTGGGCTCAACTTGATTACAAAATCTACCTCGCGCTCTAGCGCAAGCCAGGCAATTCTTGGGAAAAACGTCCGAAAATCTCTCACTACAGGCACCTCCTCTAACTTCATTTCCTGGAGCGGATGAGTCCATCATGAAGCAAGAATCTGACAACCTTGGTCCAACACCCTAGTCGCGTCTGTAGGACGAAGTCTAGGGAATTGAGGTTCCTCCTTGATTTCCCATAAATTCATATCAGGACCGCACATGGATTTAAGTCGAATTCACTCCTACTACAGTCAATGACTGCCCCATGTCTACTAACCAATCCATACCCACGATACATCAAAATCAAAATGGGTAAAACAGCCAAAATCAATTCTTCCTCTCTTATCACCCAAGGCTATCTTACACCCTTTACATCCAATATGATAATCACGCTCTATCCTTTAATGGGGTGGCTTATCGTGCAGAATGACATCCAAAGTCTAACGTCAAACAGAGATAGCCTCAACAAATTGCGCAGACACAAAGGAAGTGAGCTCCAAGACGAATAATGCATATGCCAGTATGATACAGAGAGAAACAGTACCTGTGATCACCCCTGGCGCTTCTCAGCCTCCTAGCTTGCTATACAGAAATCCCTTCTTGAGCTGGGTGTACGGTTGATTCCCTGTGAGGCGGTCGGCCACGGTCTGGACGGTTGCTGCCTGCTGGAATTGCGGTCTCGGGCCTCTCCCCCCCCATTGGAAAGTTCCTCAGTTGATGCCCAAAAACGCCCACAAACCAAAACAATCCTCTGTTTACTTCGGGCAGGATTGGTCCCATGCCCTTCTAGCCGCAGCGCCGACAGTTAGTCCACTGAGATGATCGGTTTTCCCAGAGCTCCTAGCTGGTGGGACAAACCTCCGCGTTATCTGCATTGGCCTCTTGCTGAAATTCTGTGGTTCTGCTGGCATGAACTGCGATCTAATGCGTGGGGGTGTGTTGTAGTTTCTTTTGTGTTGCGTGGCGCGGGGGTGGTGGGGGTTTTTTTTGTTGTTCGGTGGGTGGGGGGGCTTTTTTTGTTTTGGGGGCCTTCCTGGGGCGGGCGGGGGCCTAGCCTTCTTCGATAAAGTCTCGCTCATGCAGGGCTCTCTCATACATGTGTATATGGGTTACTGCCCCACCACCACACGTCCTTTTAGTGGCGATCAGCAGCTTCTTCAACTCTAGCATTAAACCTTCGCGAAACCTCATGCCCGGTCCATTGATCCTCTATCAATCTTTGTGCGAACTTGGACAGCCTTGCAAACTCGCCTTGCGTACTGGTTCACAGTATCTGCCTGGCGAAGCACTTATGAATATTCCCCATCTTCGCTTTTCTTGGGCAGCTTCGGGGAACCGTACTTACCAATTAAACACTTCACCAACAGTAGTATCCCCCCAGTCCAAGTAGGCCTCGCACTCCTCTCGGAAAAACTCATCCTGGGTGGCTGGTGTCCACCAACGTCAACTGTTACTCTGGAGCTGATAGGCACTCAGCGAGAACCTTTTCTTCCTCGTATATCCTAGCACAGGCAAATGCCTTCTCCAGCTGCTCAATCCAAAGGGGGCTTCCTCGGACCTCCATTTCCGTCAAACTTAGAACGGTTGCAACTTTAGGAATTGCTCCACGATATGATGGGTCTGGCGTCCTCCATTACCATGCCCATTTCCTCCATTTGCTCCAGTGGCAGCGGCCAAGGCGGCCTTAGTTGCTTGGGCTACAACGGCAGCTCTTTCTGCAGCCTATCTACCCATCAAATTACTAAACTTCAATCAGGACCCTTCATCATCTCTTCAATTCTGGGTCTCCTTCTGGCGCTGAGCTCGGAACTTGACGCGGCAGCGCTGGAGTCTTCTGCCCCTATTGCTCATCCTTCTTGCTTTCTATACCTTAAACCTAATATAATTCCTTCGGGAATTAGAACTCTAAACTACCATCCAAACTTTCGCCAGCCATCGCATCTATGAACATGAATATGTATGTAAAGTTCGCCGCAACTTTTTAATGCAATGGACTCGATAGACACCTAGACTCACCCTGTCAATGTTATAACTTAGGTCACTCTGTCCACCTCACTCTCCTAGAGCCTACCTGGAGCCGCTCTTGATCAGGTCTCTGCGACGACCACTCCATGCCCTTCTCGGGTCTTGGAGCGAACAGTTGTCGCAAGTTATTCCCTCCACAGAGACCATTCCACACGTCCCATACCATGCTTCATTACGATTTGTAGGCATCCATCAGACCCGTCCCATACCAAGCTGATAGTTACCCAGTCCAATTAAAAATGATGTGTTTATGCATGCATTTTCTCAAATTTATATCGTTATTTTCAAATCGATTTTTGTTTCTAAATCACTTTGTTTTCAATGTAGTAATCCATGCAAGGCATGATGGTCGTAGCAGCGCGCGACAGCAGACTAAGCGTACAATCACATGCACACTTAACGAAAATATATATGTAGTAACAATCCCCCCCAGTAATCAGCATTCAATGAGTATCTCCTGCTCATAGGCTAGGCTCAAGTATTATCACTTACTCAAGTTCTTGACGCATCTGTAGTTTATCCATAAACAAACATAGTCCATAGACTGGTTAGATTAGCAATCTAACTCAGCAAACACATCCGCCAAATCAATTCATGCAATCTACCTTCCGATTTCTAAGCTTAGAGTCTGTTATCTATTACTACCCCAAAACATCTTAGCTCCTATCATCTCCAATTTTGCTGATACGGTCTCGTATCGAGCTGAACTTGCTCTGATACTACCAAACGGGATGTCATTCGCAGTCCGGAACCCTACGGGCTCGGACACTCGCCAAATCAATTTGCGTACACTTGGGCCCACGAGGTGCGATGTTAGGAAAATCGTTGTGGCCAGACGACGCTTCGAAAACAAAACACTGCCCTGCGGAAGAGCTATCTCCAACCCATACATGCATACATACAATATTGGGTTAGAAGGGGTCAAGGAGAGCAGTTGACAATAAACAGTCAACAGAATATATATAAGCTTATATAGACAGAGCTGTTAAGTACAGACCGTCAAAAGATGAGGACGTCAAAACACAACTCAAAAAATCTACGTCTTTAGGTCACACGAACCCACTCGACTTAGGGCATACATTAGCCTAGTCGATCTCTCTCCAAATCCGACTGCCAGGGAGCTTCCTATAGGTCCTCCTCGAACTCTAGAGAGGGACGGCTCGCTGTGTCCATCGGGTCGCCCTTCGGTATGGCCATCGTAATCACCATCTGTCATTGGCGACGGAAACTGCTCTAGACGGCTCAAAGGTCGAGTATCTCTACTCCAAAGGTACGCAGGTCGGAGGAGCGTAGGGTCATTTTCCTTAGGCCATCGGGAACGTCCAAAAGCTCGCACAGGTCCCTCAAAAGGCCTGATCTCTCTCTACATCCATGCCTCATACCTATGTGGGACAAAACAAGGACTACCCTGGTCTACCCCATATGGGTGGTCAGGTGTGTTGATCAAAGAGTGCCATCCTCCTTGACGTAGTGGCTAATCTCGGTCTCTACCTCAAGCTGGAAGTCCAAAAAGTACCGGGCGGTACGTCCATCACTACGGTCGGGGATCTGAAATATTGGCAACCAACGCTGGGGTGAGTCAAAGACCAATAAGCTCACCACTAATCTTAGCGTAGGATATAAAAATACTAGTTGGTTCGGCCTACCCTGTAGTCTAAGGCTAACTATTACACCCTACCATGGCCCTCTCGAAATAATGGCAAAACAGTTAGCAGGGGCATAGGCCAATCTACCAGTAACTACTGATAACAGGAAAATAGTTCACATACAGAGATAATGAGCAAGTATAACAATATCTCGAGTTCAATGCATGACACGGAATACACAATGACAAGTCACATGCGACCATGAAAAGGTCCGGCCCTCGTCTCATGCGCTTCAGGCTCGTGTCCCAACCCGCGTGTGGTACGTCCCAAGTTGACACGCTTATCTCTCAGCTACCCCATGCCCGCACTTTAGGGTGCACGCGCCTCCACAAGTACGTTAGGTCCACACGTTTATCGCTCCACATCCCAAGCGCCTCGAGCCTTACAGGGCCGGGTTCCCCTTATCGCTCTACACATCGGTACATGTCATGCTCATACTCAATCTATGTCCAGGCATAGCACACATACCTCAGTGCACGAATCATGCATTCTCAGCAGTAAACCAACATACGTGCATAGCATGACATGACAATAGGAATCATAGTATTTCGAATTCGCATACACAGTGTATACCTATCAAACGCATATTTTCCCTCGCGCCAATTTTCATCATGAAATCTCAAGCCCATACCCTGGCCCATTTAGTAGAACTTAATACACTTGAGCCCAACTTGGCTCATGGCCCACGGCCACTTTCATAATTTGGGCCCATAATATTTCCTTCCAATCCATTCCTATCGGCCCACAAGTTCCTAATGCAAACGCATTCCACAATTTTATTCGATTTGAGCCTTAAGCCCAACTGGGCCCACTAGCCCATTTTATGCCCAATTCAAATTGCGGCCCATCATTCGCCATTGGGTCCATCAAATTCCTTTTTAACTCAATTGACACCAACCCAATAGGTCCTAGGGGCCCTTGTCTATGCCCAATGCGAATACAAGTTCAACTTAAGCCCCATTAATCCCAATTAGGCCCAAATCAACTACGCCCAACGCCACACTTGGGCCCTCAATTTCTTACTTAAAATTTGCACCAAGGCAGCCCATGAGACCCTATAGACCACGTCCAAGCCCATTTCCTCAAGAACCAACCCAAGCCAATCAAGCCCAACTTGCCCAAACTAGCCCAAACTAGTTTCCTAACCCATTTAGCACCCTCACTACTCACTCTCACGCCCAAGACACGCGCTCACAACCACATGAGTCTCACACATGTCCACAAAACAGATTCTTTAAGCCCACGAGTCGGCCCGTTATACCTCGTGCCCGAATCGGCCTAACCCGCTCTAATCGATTCGTGTGGATTCTAGTCCATTTACACATACCAAGTGATCAAATGACGAAACCAATCATACATACAATATTCCTAGACTAAGATTAGGGGTTTCGCTTACCGAAATGGGCTGGAATCGACGATGAAGGCGACGAGGCCCAAAATGGCCGAATGGATTGCTCGCGGCCCACGAGGGAGGAGGCGGGCTGTTCCGGCAGTCTCAAGGGCTTTAAGGGCCTAAAAATGATGGTCCTAAGTGTTAGAGAGGCTAAGGGGCGGGTGGAATGGGTCGGAATGGGCCGGAGCTCCAACGGTGCCAAAATGACGAACGAAGAGCAAGGGGATTGAGGTCTGGTCGGGGCTTCATTTAGGGGTTTCAAGCCGCGAAATTGAAGAGGGAGGATGTTGAGAGACTTACCAAAATGAAGGAGAGACTGGTGGTGGCGGTGGACGGCGTGACGATGGCGAGACGGGCGGCGTTGCTTGGGCGGACGAAAGGGAGGCCAAGAGAAAGAGAGAGAAGGTGAGATGGAGGGCTGGTCGGGGTCATTAGGGGACTCTATGGCCATGGAAAAGAAGAGGTAAAGGTCTAAGAGCTTACCAAGTGAAGATTAGGCTGGTGGCGGCGGCTGGACGACGGGACAACGGCGACGAGGGCAGCGTTGGGCGGCCGGCGGACGAAACCAAGAGGAAGAGGGGGAAGATGAAGCCAAAAATGGAGAGGAGGATGAGAGGGGATGGTCGGCCGAATGGGGTGAGGGAGAGAGAGAGAGTGTGAGCTTATAATGCACAAAATTCGAATTAATGGGTAGTGGGTTAGGTGATGGGGTTTGCTTGATGGGAAGTTTGTACTTTTAATGGACATGATGGATTGATTGATCTCCATGGAAATTGTGTGAGTGGATCCTTGATTGATTGATTTGACATCGATTGATTGATGTGACAATCCGAAAGGATATTGCCTCGAGATGCGTGCCAAAATGCTCCGATCGGGTCCCGAGCGCGAACAAATTTCAGACTGAATTTTGACATTGCACTATCGTGTCCATTCTAAAATAATTCTAATTAATCTAATTCTAAGAACTGAGCATTGACCGGGGGCATTTCGGTAAATTTCCATTCATGTCTTGCTTCGCGACGTTCTCCAGCTGTCTGCCCGTCTGGCGACGCTTCTACAACCAAATTCAATTCTCCATTGTAACCATCACAAAAATTCGATTTTTCCAAGGTCGGAATTCATTTCCTGGCCAAATCCATTAAATAACGACTCTGTCGAAATCTCAGACCAACGAGCGGCCATTTAGGAAAATTTCCTAGGTAGCCATTCCCCTTCGGTAGTCGTCCAGAGTAGCTAATTCTGAGTGAGTATCGAGTAGAGCGTACTAATGAAATTTATCCATTCATTCTGGAATCCCGATAATTGGGTCGAATTTTCAGACTGTCACAGGAGAGGTCTAGCCGAATAAAATGAGGGGGTGAGAGAGAAGACTACAAGGATTGTAATGGCCAAAATCAAAAATAATAGTTAGTGGGTTAGGTGGATTAGCTGGTGGGATTATGTGATTGATAGAAGACTTGATAGATTGATTGATTGTCTTGGAGCTTATGTGAGTTGACTTTGATTGATTGATTTAACATGAGTGATGGATGTGACGCTTGATGGGACAGTGCCTTGGGTGCGTGCCAAATGTACCAATCGGGTCTAGAGTGTGAACGAGTTTCAGGCTGAAATTGACACTGCACCAACGTGTCCATTCTAAAATAATTCCAATTAATCTAATTCTAAGACTGAGCATTGACCGGAGGCATTTCGGTAATTTTTCATCTCATGTCTTGTTTCCCCGACTGGCGACGCTTCTGCAACTAAATCCAATTCTCCATTGTAACTATCATAAAAATTCGATTGTCCAAGGTCGAAATTCATTTCGTGGCTAAATTCATTAAATTACGACTCTGTCGAAATCTCAGACCAACGGGCGGCTGTTTAGGAAAATTTCCTAGGTAGCCATTCCCCTTCAATTAGTCGTCCCAAAGTAGCTAATTCTGAGTAAAGATCGATCAGAGCGCATTTATGAAATATTCCATTCTATACTGAATTCCCAATAATTGGGTCGAATTTTCAGACTGTCACAACTCTTCCCTCCTTATAAAAATTTCGTCCTCAAAATTTACAATCTTTAAATCCATACAACCAGAATAAGGTTACAACTGACTACTCGAACAGATGTGGGTACTTCTTCTTCATCTCGTCCGCCTTCCCATGTAGCTCCTTCAGTTCCGTGATGCTCCCAGATTACCTTGACCAGTGTATCGTCTTGTTCCTCAGGACTTGATCCTTTCGGTCCTCTATCCTTACTGGCCTTTTCACGTACGAGACTCGATCATCCACTTCAATGACTTCATGATCGAGTATATGGGTTGGATCAGACTCATACTTCCTCAACATTGACACATGGAATACATTGTGGATTTGGGATAGGTTTAGCGGCAACGCTAGGCGGTAGGCTAGTGTCCCGACCTTCTCCAAATTCTCGAATGGCCCCACAAACCTCAGGCTCAACTTCTCTTTCTTGCCAAATCGAGACAATCCTCTCATTGGTGACACTTTCAGAACACATGGTCTCTAACTTGAAACTCCAATGGCCTACGTCGCCTGTCGACGTAAGTTTTCTATCCTGCTCTGCGCCGTCCTCAGTCTACCCCTAATTACCTTAACTGCTTCTACCGACTACTAGACCAATTCCAGCTGTTATGGTCTTCTCGCAAACCTCGTCCAACAAACCAGTGTCCGGCAGGCTCTTCCATACAGGGCCTCAAAAAGGTACCATTTTAATACTTTGCTGGTAGTTATTGTTGTAGGCGAATTCTACCAAATGTAGTTGTTCCTCCCAGCCACCTTTGAAGTCTATAACACAAGCTCACAACATATCTTCCAGTGTCTGTATGGTCCTTTCAGATTGTCCATCGGTCTGCCAACATTTCAGATATCGCGAGCGTTGATTGCCAACATTTCAAGATCCTCGACCGCAATGATGGATGTGCCCTCGACACTTTTGGACTCCCGGTGGAGGTAGAGACCGAGGTTAGCCACTACGTCGAGGAGGATGGTACTTTTTGGATCAGATATATGACCACTATATGGATAGATCAGGGTAGTCCTCTTTGGTCCCACATAGGTATGAGGCGTGGATGGTGGAGAGAGATCAGGCCTTCGAGGGACCCGTACGAGCTTCGATGTCCGATGATGGCGAAGGTGGATGACCCTACGCTGTTCGTCCTGCTACCTATGGAGGAGAGATACTCGGACCCTGAGCCGTTAGAGCAGCTTCCGTCGCAAGACGAATGGTGATCGATGGCCATGCCGAGGGCGATCCGATGGACATCGAGCTGTCCTCTCCAGAGTACGAGGAGGACCCAGAGGAGCTTCCCTGGCAGTCAGATTAGAGCGAGATCGATCAGGATTAGAGACAGGCCCTAGGTCGAGGGGTCGACCAAACCAAGCGTAGATTTTTGGGTTGTATTATGACATCTCTGTTTTGATGGTTTGTACCTAACACTCTTGTTAATATATATATATAAGTGAGTTGTCTTTGGGCTATCATTGTTGACTGTATCCCTTGTATCCTTCTACCCCATTATCGTATGCATGCATGTATGGGTTGGAGATTAGCTTCCGCAGGTTTACGTTTGGCTGACGCATCGTCTGGTCGCGATGGAGTTTCCTGGGCCGTCGCAGACCGTGGACCAGGCGGAACGAGTGTAGTGTTGGCGGCATGTCGCGAGTCCGCAAGGTTCGGGGCGTGACAGCAGATGACTGTGGATCAGTACGAAGGCGAATTTGCAAGGCTGTCCAAGTTTGCACGAAGGTTGATAGAGGATCCGTGGGACAGAGCAAGAAGGTTTCGTGAAGGACTGAGACCAAAACTGAAGAGTATGCTGATCGCCACTAGACTGAGAGACTACAATGAGATGTATGAGAGAGCGCTCTGGCGATTGAGCGAGACTTACTAGAGAAGGCCACCGCGTCTGGATCGCGGTTCATGCCCGGAAGAGACCATCGGAGTTTTAGCAAGAGGCCAATGCGAGACAGTAGAAGGTTTGTCCCACCAGCTAGGAGGACCCTAGGAAAACCATCGTCATCAACCGGTCCAAACTGTCGCGATTGCAGCAGAAGGCATGGGGCCAACCCTTACCCGAAGCAGACGGGAGGATGCTTTGGCTGTAGGCAGCCGAGGCATCAACTGAGGAACTGTCTAAGGAGGGGCCCGAGACCGCAATTCCGGCAGTCGCAACCTCAAACTGTGGCCACCCTCAAGGAAATCAGAACCGTCCACCCGCCTCAGGGAAGGGTTTATGCAGTGGCACGTAAGGAGGCTGAGAACGCGCCAGGGGTGATCACAGGTACCGTCTCTCTCTGTAGTCATACTGCGTATGCATTATTTGATCCTGGAGCTTCGCATTCCTTCGTGTCTGAGTGATTTATTGGACTGTCTGGGTTAGATGTTAGACCATTGGATGTTATCTTGCATGTAGCCACCCTATTGAAAGATAGATTAATCATTACGTTAGGATGCAAGGGGTGTAAGATAGCCTTGGTGATAGAGAGGAAGAAATTGACTTGGCTGTTTTACCCATGTTTGACTTTGACGTAATTGTTGGTATGGATTGGTTGGTTAGACATAGAGCTGTCATTGACTGTAGTAGGAGTGTAATTCAACTTAATTCAGTAGGCGGCCCTCGATATGAATTTATGGGAAACCGAGGAGGAACCTCAATTCCCTAGATTTCGTCGCTGCAAGCGACTAAGGTAATGGATGAAAGTTGTCTAAGATTTTTGGCATCAGTGATGGACTTATCTGTTCAAGAGGTGAGATTGGAAGATGTGCTCGTAGTAAAGGGATTTCCCGAATGTTTTCCCTCAGAGTTGCCTGGCTTGTCACCAGGGCGTGAGGTACAGTTCGTAATCGAGTTGGCACCTGGAACCGAGCCAATCTCGAAAGCACCCTATAGGATATCATTGTCGGAGCTAAAGGAATTGAAGGTGCAGATGCAAGAGCTACTGGATAAAGGATTTATCCGCCCCAGTGCTTCGCCATGGGGAGCTCCGGTGCTGTTCGTCAAGAAGAAGGATGGATAGTTGAGGTTATGTATTCACTATAGGGAGCTAAATCAGGTGACAATTAAGAATAAGTACCCGCTGTCAAGAATTGACGCTATGTTCGATCAGCTTCAAGGGAGCGTCCGTGTTCTCCAAGATAGACCTAAGAACGAGCTATCACCAATTGAGGATCAAGAATGAGGACATTCCAAAGACGGCTTTTAGGACGAGATATGGACACTACGAGTTCACAATCATGCCATTTGGACTGATGAATGCCCCAACCGCATTTATGGACATGATGAATCGGGTGTTTAAGGAATTCTTGGACCAGTTCGTGATAGTCTTTATAGACGATATTTTGGTATACTTGAAGAGCTCGGAGGACCATGAGCGACACTTAGAGATTGTCCTACGAACCCTAAGAGAACACTCGCTGTATGCCAAGTTTAGTAAATGCGAGTTTCTTGCTTAGTAGAGTGGTATTTCTTGGACATATAATGTCTGGTGAAGGGATATTGGTGGATCCAACGAAGATTGAAGTCGTGGAGAAGTGGCCGAGGCTAAGACTGTGACTGAAGTGCGAAGTTTCGTTGGATTGGCTGGGTATTATAGACGCTTCGTGGAAAGGTTCTTCGCGATAGCCGCCCACTGGCTCGTTTACTGAAGAAAGAGTCGAAGTTTGAATGGACCACGAAGTGCGAAGAGAGTTTTCAGGAGCTGAAGAACAGATTGACCACGCACCAGTACTGACGATCCCATCAGGTCCTGGCGGATTTGAGATTTATAGTGATTCGTCACTGAGAGGATTAGGATGTGTCTTGATGCAACATGGACGGGTGGTTAGCTTATGCATCTCGACAGCTGAGGCCGCATGAAATGAATTACTCGACACATGACTTGGAGTTGGCCGCGATAGTATTCGCTCTAAAGATATGGAGACACTATTTGGTGGGGGAGAAATTTCAAATATATATGGCCACCAGAGTTTAAAGTATTTATTCTCACAGAAGGAGTTGAATATAAGGCAACGTCGCTGGATGGAGCTTCTGAAAGACTACGATTGCGACATTTTATACCATCCTAGAAAGGTGAACAAGGTAGCGGATGCCCTAAGCCAAAAATCGAGTATCGCGCACCTAATGGTTAAGGAGTGGACGCTATTAGAAGGAATAAGAGATTCAGAGTTCAAGATAGAGTTAGGGAACCTCTCGAGCCTAATGGCTACTCTGCGTTGAAGATTAAGGAATTACAGCCTACGGACCCCAATATCCAAAAGATTGTGTCTGCAGACGCGGATAAGAGGAAACCTGAGTTTCAAGTAACCGGAGATGGAGTGTTGAAGTTCAAAGGACGCCTGTACGTATCGAACGATGAGGAGCTGAAAGAAAGGATTCTATTTGAGGCTCATAGGAGCAATTATAGCATTCACCTTAGAAGTACGAAGATGTATCAGAATTTATGTCAGCACTACTGGTGGAATGGGATGAAAGTAGAAGTGGCCAAGCACGTGGCCAAGTGCTTGACGTGTCAACAAGTAAAGGCGCAGCATTGCAAACTGGAGGACTACTGCAGCCTTTAGAGATCCCAAAGTGAAAATGGGAACATGTCACTATGGACTTTGTGACAGGATTGCCAAGGAGTCAGAGAGGAAATGACTCAATCTGGGTGATAGTCGACAGGCTAACTAAATCTGCACACTTCATCGCAGTGCGAAAAGACTTCACCTTGGAGAAGCTGGCTGAGTTATATGTACGAAAGATTGTTCGACTGCATGGAGTGCCTGTGACTGTTACCTTAGACCGCGACCCTCGCTTCACCGCCAACTTTTTCGAAGAGTCCTGCAGGGTGCTTTGGGGACAAAGTTGAGATTTAGTACTACGTATCACCTGCAGACTGACGGACAGTCGGAGAGGACCATACAAACTTTGGAAGACATGTTGAGAGCTTGTGTTATCGACTTCAAAGTGTGGCTGGGAGGAACAACAGCATTTGGTAGAGTTCGCCTACAACAATAGCTACCAGCAGAGCATTAGAGTGGCATCTTTTGAGGCCCTGTATGGAAGAGCCTGCAGGACATCGGTCTGCTGGGACGAGGTTAGCGAGAAGAGCATAACAGGCTCGGAGTTGGTCCAGAGTCGGTAGAGGCAGTTAAAGTAATTAGGGATAGACTGAAGACGACGTAGAGTAGACAGAAGAGTTATGTAGATAAGCGACGTAGGCCATTGGAGTTTCAAGTTGGAGACCATGTAATTTCTGAAAGTGTCACCGAGGAGAGGATTATCTCGATTTGGCAAAAAAAGGCAAAAAGCCCCAAGATTTGTGGGGCCATTCAAGATTTTAGAGAAGATCGAGACACTGGCCTATCGTCTAGCATTGCCACCAAATCTATCCCAGATTCACAACGTTTTTCATGTATCAATGTTGAGGAAGTACGAGCCCGACCCGAGCCATATACTCGATCATGAAGTCATTAAAGTGGATGATCGAGTCTTGTTGTACATGGAAAGGCCAGTAAGGATCGAGGACCGGAAAGAGCAAGTCCTGAGGAACAAGACAATACTGCTGGTTAAGGTGATTTGGGTACAGCATGGAACCGAATGGGCTACCTAGGAAAGCGAAGACAAGATGAAGAAGAAGTATCTCCATTTATTCGAGTATGTCTGTTGTAAACCTGTATATGGGTGTATGGCTGGTGGACTGTAAATTTCGAGGACGAAATTTTTATAAGGAGGAAGAATTGTGATAGTCAGAAAATTCGAACCCAATTATCGAAATTTCAGTATAGAATGGATATATTTCATAAATGCGCTCTGATTGATACTCCTCAGAATTAGCGGCTCTGAGACGACTAGCCGAAGGGGAAAGACTACTTAGGATATTTTCCTAAAAAGCCGCTCGTTGGTCTGGAGATTTCGACAGAGTCGTTATTTAATGGATTTAGCCGTAAAATGAATTCCGGTCTTGGACAATCGAATTTTTTACGATGGTCACAATGGAGAATTGAATTTAGTCGCAGAAGCGTTTCCAGTCGGGCAGACGCCGTGAACGTCACAAAGCAAGACGTGAAGTGAAAATTTACCGAAATACCCCCTGGTCAATGCTCAGTCCTTAGGATTACAATCATTAGAACTAATTTAGGACGAATACGTTAGTGCAATGTCAATTTCCGTCTAAAATTCGTTCGCGCTCGAGACCCGATCGGTGCATTTTGCACGCATCCCGAGGCAAAATCGCATCAGTTGTCACATCAGTCAATCATGTCAAATCAATCAATCAAAATCAACTCACACAAGTTCCAAGACCATCAATCAATCTATTAAGTACAAACTTCCCATCAACTAAACCCCATTACCTACTCCACTAGCTATTTTTGAATTTTTGTCTTATTAAACTTTATAATCTCTCATTCTCTATCCCTCACATTTTCAGCCGGCCCCCTTTCTCTCCCTCTCCTCCCGAAACTCCTCTTCCTTTCTTCTTCTTGCCCTCTTCTTCTCGTCCGCCGGCCGCCGCCTCCAAGCGCCGTCGTCGCGTCCACCACCTCACGCGGCTCATCCTCACCTTGGTAAGTCCTTGTTGACACCTGATTTTTAATCATCTTTTCTATTTTAAAATTAATAGAAAATCCATAAAAATTCATAAATTGAAAAAATCAACTTTGGGGACCTTGGCCAAGCTAGGGAACCAATTTTGACAAAAAAAAATGATTTTTTGCATTTTCAGTACCTTTCCGGTATTTTTTATTTGTAAAAAATTAATAGAAAATCCATAAAAATTCATAAATTGAAAAAATCAACTTTGGGACCTTGGCCAAGCCTAGGGAACCAATTTTGACCAAAAAAAAATGATTTTTTGTATTTTCAGTACCTTTCGTATTTTTATTTGCAAAAATTATAGAAAATCATAAAAATTCATAAAATTAAAAATCACTTTGGGGACCTTGGCCAAGTTAGGGAATCAATTTTGACCAAAAATGATTTTCCGTATTTTCAGTACTTTTCGGTATTTTTATTTTCAAAAATTAATAGAAAATCCATAAAAATTCATAAAAATTGAAAAATCAACTTTGGGGACCTTGGCCAAGCCTAGGGAACCAATTTTGACCAAAAAATGATTTTCCGTATTTTCAGTACTTTTTGATATTTTTATTTTCAAAATTATAGAAATCCAAAAAATTCATAAAATTGAAAAATCAACTTGGGGACCTTGGCAAGCCTAGGGAATCATTTTGCCAAAAAATTGATTTTCCTTATTTTCAGTATTTTCGATATTTTTATTTTGAAAATTAATAAACCATAAAATTCATAAATTAAAATCAACTTTGGGGACCTTGACCAAGCCTAGGGAACCAATTTTGAGCAAAAAAAAATAATTTTTCATATTTTCTCATTTTTATTTTTTAGAAAATAGAAAAAATGCTTGAAAATTAATATAAAAATAGCATTTGAGGCCATAAAAATGTGAATAAATAGTCAGTATTTTTATTTTAATTTTCTCTTCATTTTTGTCGAATAAATTCTGAAAAATTCAATCTGGAATTTAGAGTTTCTTTATTAATTTCATTTTTTAGGTCATTTGAAAATTCTAGAAAAATCCATCCTAGCTTTATAATTTCCATTTTTTATATTATTTTATTATTTATTTTATTTATTTATTTATTTCCGGAGTTGTGACATTGTCGTCTAATGCCTTGTATTGCATTTTGGTCCAATGACTTTCAATGTTGAGCTCAAAATTGCAAAAAACAATGACAATAGAGATTTAACACCAAGTAGAATGCATATGCAATCAAAAGCGCACATGCAGCGGTTCTTGTTGTTTCATGTGCAGAGTGATGGCTAAGATCACATTTGTTTCTAAGAGGAGAACGGCCTAATATTCTGACTGGAGATAACCTGATGGAAATGTCAAATATGTGCCCAGGTCTGTTTTATGCCGAAGGAGCAGGAAATTCTATGGCATCATCAAGTGTCATTCGCCTAATACATCACCTATCCCAAAGTCACCTGCGCGGAGAAGAATAACAGGAGCGAAGGTTAATCGCAACCCCGAGAGACATTTGGAATTCGGTCTTGACCACGTCGTATGATTGACAGAGGAATAATGAACTGGATGGAGCGACATCATTCAAAAAAGGCAGGGTCCAGGCCCAGACTTTATTGACTGGTCAAAGAAAAAAAGTCACTCGGCAACAAGGTGCTCTGAACGTGGGAGGGACACGGTTGGTGAAAAAGAAGTAAAAAAAATAGAGATGGGGAGAAATACCTTCAAATTGGACACCCAGGGGGAGTGCTTTAGCCAATGCCATCATGATAAGGGCACATTAACAAAAAAAAATTAGTGTCGGCATAGAGAGAGGACATGGTGGAAAACCACCGAATGGAAAAGTAAAAGAAAAAGATGATAAAAGTGAGAGTCTCTCTCTCGGAAGAGGACAGACGGGGGAAGAAGACAGACCGGGGGCCGAGAAAGTGGAGGTCACGAGAGATCACCCACCCACTCAGGAGATAAAAATGATGGCTAGAGATTGGTAAAGAGGGGGAAAAAAGACTGAGGTCTGATTTCTTCTGGGGGGAATTTTGTTTCTCGGGTGATTTTGAGAGGCTCGGTGGCTGTTACTAAAAAAAAAAGAAAAACAAAGACAAGGAGTTTTACATCGTGGACAGGGGGGGCAATTCCTTTTATCTCTCAAGGGGGGCAGGAGAGAGCTAGATATTGAGACTGAGAGGGAGAACGAAAAAAAAAGGGTGGAGATCCACCGACGAATGAAGAAGGGGGCGGGTTTGTGTCTCGTGATGGAGCGGAGGAAAAGGAAGGACCACTCTGGTTTTTGTTTGGTAGGGCGGGAAGCGTGAGACTGCAAGTCCAATGGATCGACCACATCGCCGTGACCACCAACGAGGTCAGCAAGCGGCTGGGCCGCCATAGATCGCGTGGCGATGCATGACGCGGAACTACGACTGGACCAACGTCCTCGACGTAAAGCGCAAGTCCATCGAGGCGCTCTCAGCATGAACAACGACGCCGGCAAACACAGGACGTACAGGTTGCTCAGTTCTTTTGAGAGCGAAGCTTACACCTCTGACCAGGCCAACGTGGAGTACATGCACAAGACCAACTTTGAGAATTATGGTAAGGGATGGTGCAACCACAGCCTTCCAAAGGATTTATTGGAAGCAAGAGAGAAGCTTCACCGGGTCATCCCGGTGCTCGGCATTTTTCGACACCGAGCGATGGAACCCCCCATAGCGTGGGTCCTTTCAAGCTCGTGGTCGTCCACACAAAACCAAACTCACCCGGGTCTTGCTTGGTGGCCGAGCCTCGAAGTGACCTACAATGCCCTCCAAGCGTGATCGTTGGTATTCTCCCATGCCCATGTCACGAGTCCTAACTAACAATCGCGACGTCCCAAGTGTCGGCGCCATCGACTTTCCCCTTCGTGACGTGGCCGAGTCCAGCTTCGAGCCTACGCTCGAGTCCTTGAGAGAAGATGTCAGACGGCTGATTATGTAACAACCGACCTTGAGATGACCGAATCATGAGCGTCCATGGCGGGGGTCATTCGAGTGCGACTGCTAGGACGCCAAGTGCTTGAAATCAAGACTAAGCTTGGAGTTTGCCGTAGTCCAGTTCGGCGTGTATCCCTCCCACTGGGATCCCAAGAGCCCTGCCGCATACGGGAAGAGAACAAAAATGGGATGCGTTAGACATCTGGAAAAAAAAAGGAGGAGGAGGGGAGGGGAAAAAAAATCTCTAGGGTTTCTAATGAGTTTCGTCACGTCCAGAGCTTCTCAAGGAGCCTTGTTTTTTCCTCCGGGAAAATTCAACATTTCCTTTTTTTTTCCGGAGGAATCGTCCCATCTCCGCGAAAAGAATCTTAGTTCTTGAGAAACGGCCTCGGTCCGATGAAATAAGCTGTGTCCTATGAAGTTCCCCCATCAAATACTAGAATCCAGTCCCCTCAAACGTCCACGACCGTCCCGATGGTGATTCTGTACTCAGCCGCTGGATACGCTACTCCACCAGATCAACGCGCACATGTCGTGCGATTTTCGAATCCACTCCAGAATCGTGCTGCCAGCTGCAAAGAGAACAGGATAGTCCCTGTTTTTGGCTACTTAATTTTTTAGCTTCAAATTTGGCGCAAGTAGGGAATTCACGAATACCAAGCAATATGACCAGCAAGCTGACTCCTGTATCAAGGGTAGCAATCCTCCTCAAAAGCACAATGAAGCCGTCCAAAAGGTCGCTGATGCTTGAGGGGCTTTAAGCATCGTCGTGCACAGCTTACCATGGAACTAAAAGAGTGAGCCGTGAGTACAAGGCCAAAAACATCCGAGAAATCAGCAAGTGAGCGAGGTCTTTTTTAGCCCTGTTTGGCGCCTTAAGTTCACCCCCATACACTTCCCTAAAAAAAATCATGCCGAAAAGGTGGGAAAGGGAAGACCGTGATAGAAAGAAGGTAAGAGGAGCTTCCAATGACGTCGATCCTGTCTACGTCGGGCAGTCAACGATCGCTGCGAAGTTAAAAGGGAAATTTGTGGGGAAGGAGTAGGAGGGAGGGGCGAGAAGGGGGGAAGGGAAAAGGGGCATAGGAACAGAAGGAAGCTGGTGGTGAGGGGGGGGGGAGGACGTGGAGGGGAGAAAAAGTGGGGAAAAAGAGGTTGGTGCTTTTCTCTTGAAGGGGAGGAGACAGGGGGGGGGGAGAAGGGGGGGGGGGGAAAGGGGAGGGGAAAAAAGAGAAGGGAGGGGGAGGGGGGGGGGGGGGAGAAGGGAAAGGGAGGAGGGGGGG
>JAGVVM010013738.1:0-12840 GCA_019149425.1 Psidium friedrichsthalianum
AATGTTAGTCAAGCTCATGGTGTACTAGTTTCTCTCTGATAACTCAAGAAATAAAGAATGCAAAAACCGATTTATGACGTTCGACGCGCGGCAGTGGGAGGATATAGGCTGAAGGAAAAACAACATAGGCAGGACAAAAGGCCGCTATGACCTCACCGGATGCCACGGACTCGTCGTTCTCAGACCGTGCCCATGATTCTGGTGTGATTTCTGTGCTGATTCTCCTGTCATAATTCAATGCGAAAGTGGAGTGACTTTTTAGAACTGTTAAGTCGCATCGCGAGTCACGTATGTGGATGTATTGACGTGAAACTAAGTTCCAATACTAACCAATTAGAAATTGTGATTGTGACAGCATTAAACGAGCCTAAGCAAGGAATACTCAGAGGTAGTAAACTTGAGCTCACCATCCATGGTAAGCAGAGAAGGGGAATGAAGCAGAGTCCCCACCACACTGTTTCAGCTTGGGATCGGTTCGAGAAGCCCCGGCCCGCTGCGCCGGATTCGAAGCAAGGATCGTAGGCAACTTGCGGTATATTCGAAAGCAAACTATCATGGGGCGTGGGGGGGACGTGGGTTCTTCGAAAGTCGATAACGAGAGGACACGACCTACTCAACTAGAGAATCGGCGAAGCCGAAAATGCAAGTTGGAAGCAGCCACACCTAAGACCTGACACGACAGTAAACTATAAATAACGTAACCACCTGCAATATGGCTATAGTACGCGATAGAAGGAGTTACGAGCCCGTACCATCGTTGCCGCGAGAGAAGCGAAGAATGCCCATAACTGGTGCCCTGGGCGGCGCCAGTAAGAGGCCACGACCCAGCTGTTCATAACGCCGCCCGCAGGCGGCCGATACGGACGTGCGACCTTCCTCATGCGTAGTCTCATCGTACGCGTCCACGGGTCCTTCACCCCGCAGTGCTTCGTATCGCTTCCTCATTCGCAGCTGTGAACGGCGGGGCGGCCCCGGGTCGAACAACTCCTCTCCTCGTTCCTCCTTCCTCATTGGCGACCAGGTTCCGAGTGATGTTCATTCTCATCCGGGTTCGTGGCGTCGCTTCGTCGATCGGGGATGACCCGCAATGGCAGCGCTCACCCGGGTCGGGCAAGGGTCCCCGCTTTCGTGGTCCGGTTGTACGGAGCTTCAATCTGCTAGACGGCATGCTTTGAATGGGAAAAATTGCCTTTTTTCGTGTGTGTCTGTGGAGTTCGATTGGGGAATGGTTTTCGGGAGTGTTTTGAGGCCACTTTGGGACAATACCCATGTACCACGTTGAAGAAAGGAGGGAGAGAGAGAGGAGAGAGAGAGAGAGAGAGAGAGAGAATGGAAGGTGTATTACTTTAGTGTTGAGATTACTTCGTTTTTTCCTTTTTTGGAGAGAAATTGGGAAAAAAAAAAAAAAAAAAAAAAAAAAAAGGTGCAACAAAGTATCGGGAGTGAAGGGGAGACAATAAGGAAAGTGGCGAAGGGAAACAATGCAAGAGAGAGAGACAGAGAGACAGAAGAGAGGAATATTCAAGATTCTCTGCAAGGACAAGTGCGAATGGGTTGGTCGGAACGAACAAACAGAGCCCCCCTTCTTTCTCTGCAAGAATTGGTCGATCTGTTCGAAAACATAGTGTAGCCTGGAAGCTGGACCAACACAGAGCCCCTTCTTTCTCCCCAAGAATCGGTCCGTATCTCTCTGTTCTGCTCTCATCTCTCTCTTGCAGATCGTTCTGAGGAGGAAGAGGAAGACCGAGGTGGGGGCTGTTATTAATACTTTCAAGCAGAGACAGACTTTCGTGCTCCGTCTCCTCTGCTCGTTTCTCGCATGGTTCGTGGGAAAGTTCATCTCCCCACCACTTTCGCGAAGCAGGAGGAGGAGGAGGAGGAAAGCTTTTCGACCTGTTGTCTCTTATGGATTGAGTGGCCTCAAAAATTTCTGTGATGTAATTAGTGAGCATATCAAGTGCGATCTACACATGGGGGGATCTCTGAATAGAACCTCGGCATTCGTGTTTTTTTTTTTTTTTTTTTTTGGTATTTCTCGATTAACGAACAGCGATTGGTGGGGAATCGCTAAGGCTTAAATGGTGGATTCCTCGGCTTTTGATCTCTTCTCGTCTCTCACTCTCCTCCTCTCTCTCTCTCATCTCTCAGTCATCTCTTTCAGGGAGTTTGGGGAACTGATCGTGTGACCGGGCTCGTCTCACGGCCGCCAGTTCGTCTGCGCACGAACCACTATCGGGTTTTCGTTTGAAAAGTCGCCAGGGCAGTCTCCCCACACGGCCCGCTTTTTCAACGGACATCATCTTGCTTTTGCTCAAAGTCTCAGGTAATCAAATGTTGGTCGGAACCGAAAGAGCGTGGATAGGTGCTGCCTGATGAGACCCTGCACGATGCGACCGTGGCATGAAAATCCATCAGTTTTGCTCGTGCTTTTCTCGGTCGCTATTCATCATGGGGGGCATTGAAAAGGGTGGCACTAGGAAAGAATGAGAAAGGGCCATATAAGGACGTGGCCCGATTCGAGGGCGAAATAAGAAGGTGGCACAGCGTGACAACGTTTTTATTTATCTATTTCTGTTCTAAACTTATTTCAGAAATAGTTTGGCACAGAAACCCGTTTTGGCCATATGCTAACGCAAATTCTATTTTTTCTATTCTAAAATAAAAATCTGTTTTAGAAATAAATTTTAATCTAAAATTAGAAAAAAAAATTTCGTTTCTGGCAGAAATAGAAAGAATCTATTTCTACCAGAAAAGTGAACCATGTTATATTCCTGCTTTGGGATTTTGCAGAAGTGTGGTTCGACTAGGCCAACGAGGGATTGGCCATCCCCACCCCCCAGTTCTTGATTGGTGGTGAATGCTGGATGGGCCATCTTTATCACTCCCAAAATTTAGACCCTAATTTCCTCCTTGAATGCTTCTTTACTATTTCCACTTAAGTTGAAATTGTGCAGAAGGTTTATGGGGTTTTAACATCACCTAAGACAAGAAGATTGGAGTTATTTTGTGATGACTAAGATTCCTATATTTACAGGGGGTAAATTTTTTTCCTATCAAAGTATACTTATCAATCTATCCAATTACAACAGGAGAGAAAAAAAAAGGTGAATGGATGAATTATTGTCATGGGCATATCCTGAACAAACGGTCTCATTTGTGTGAGAGTTTGATTTAATGAAATCAAAGTGAATATTGTGGATGCCGATTTCAATCTAAAAACCACCACTTGAAGTCAAGAAGGTATGCAGAAATTAAGAAGACAAGGAAGAAGGGGGGAAAAGAGGGTGGTTTATTTTCTTTGTGGCAAAGTGAAACCTTATGCAAAGAGTGTAGACATCGCAAACACATCCAAGGACATGAACATATCAACGGTGAAGGCATATGGTAATATGGTTAAGAAATTTCGCGGCAGGATTCCAAAGATGAATATTTTTGAAATATTGTTGATTATGTTGGCCATAATTTCTGCCATATGGTTGGTGGTCAGATTGTAGTGCAACAATCTGTGTGCAAGGACAAATTAATGTTCAAGCATTTTGAAGAGGCTTATGACGTGAAAGGTTAAGAGGTTCAAATGGGAAATCACTCACTCACAAAAGGTTTGCTGGAAGAGACACAATGAAGATAGAGTTTACTTCTTGAAAGAAGGTTGCTCTTCTTAATGTGTTGTTTGTACTTTAAATTAGGAAGAGATTAGCTTCTATTGATTTGCTGTGTAGCCACATCCACACTAGGTGATATCCACGTCAGTGTCGCTTGCCAAATTGGATGGATGAACTGAATTGGCACAAATACAAAAAGTTTTTTTTTTGGTAAGGTCAAATACAAAAAGTTTAGACTCACTTGATAAAAAAATTATGATTAAATTAACATAATTGCATCAGGTTTAAGACATTTCGGATAATTTTTCCTAATAATTATGCCTAGACCCGTCAAATGGCTAAGTTGAATTGAATTTGGGGCAAGTAGAGAATGATCTTGTAAAAACTGGTTTTTTGACTTGGTCAATAGGTATTGGGACCCACCTTTCAAAAGAGTTGACAAAGTCAACAAAAGAAAAGACAAAGGATTGAAGGCTTTCTCTGTTTTAGTTTGAGTATCATACAATTAATAACTAGACGAGAAATCCGATTTCAGATTTCACTTCAACTCCAACTGAAAGGCGATTTTTAAGACATCGACTGTAGAGAGAATTTGAGCTAGAAATCATATAAGCGTTGATCCTGATTTTCCGTTTTCGGCTCTTAAAAACTGAACTTCTTATTTTGATGATGTTTTTATCTTTATTCGCTTACCTCCTAAAAAGGAGAGGTGAGAGGCCGATTTACACCAACTGTTACCTCAGACTTGAAACTCCTACTAGGGCTGCTCTCGTGGTGCCTGAAGGTCTATGACTCGTATTCCATCCTAATATGATTGGTGGTTCAAGAAGATGCTCGGATCCCGACCCTATTTCATTGGCAGGCTCCCATTGATCTACTCCTCTTTCTTGCTGCTTGTTGTGAAGCATCCCGTTTTGCTCGCTGTTGTGCCCGTCCCATAAGAATGGACTTCGCTCTGCCTACTTCTCCTCGAAAGGTGTAATCTTCATCAAAAGATGTATGATTCATTCCTAAACACCGAAACAACGATTGATACAGCATTCGGGCAGGTGATGGGTGCAACTAGTCCATATACATTCAATATGTCTCACTAGCAAGATCCACCAAAAAGACGGGGGGAAATATGAGAGAAAGAAGGTGAGAAGGAAGCCTTCTCATTGGCTCGGTCCCTCAATAGAAAGGTCTTCAATACCTCATCGGAAACTACTTTCAAATCAAAGCAAGCCCTGAATGTCAAAATGACAAAATAGTAAAGGGCCGTAACGCCGATCATGACAAAAGGTCACTGACTAGCATGCGATATCAATCAATACGAGACAAGGGCCAAAAAAGAAGCTATGATGGAAGGAATAAGTTTATTTTGATGACATATGGGTTCCAGAGTTCATCAAGGAGCAAAGTAAATAATGAAAGAGGCGAGTCAGAGAGGTAGCTTTTCTGCCACAATAGAGTCTTCCTTGGGCTGACCATTAATTAGGTGTGTCCGTTTGGACAGGAAGAAGTTTACCTTAACTATATGATAATCTAAATGAATCTCAAGTGTGACAGCAACTACTATCGAACCTCGAAGGGAGACATCGTAGACAAAAGGAAAAGGATTCTATATAGTGTTAGCCCTTCGCTCCAATAGGAAGTGATGATTGAACTAAGAAGAGATTCTCGTTCTCGAGATTGCTTATACTAACACTTTTAGTGTTGACCAGGGAGAAATCAATCCATTCAAAAATGCCCTATGTTTGATCCTAGCATTGATCCTCCAATGATAGATGCCATGGTTTGTAGGTACCAACAAGTTACCAAATCCTGACCAATTAGAAAGAACCTTTCTGATTATATCTACTATAACGATCTCTAACAGGTATTTAATAGTTCAATTCAATAAAGGTATCGAGAAGAAAGAAACTACTCACCATAGATAGCAAATCCGTCTTTACTCTATAGATAATCCATCTTTCATCCTTTTCAGCTGCCTTCGTCAAGTAAGAAATCATACTAACTTAGACATCCATCCGGACTTAATCTACTATACTAAAGAGGGTGAAATGCCTTTATTGGCGCCAGCAAGGTGACTACTTACTTAGAGAAAAGCAGAGGTCTCTCCGTACCACAAGGTTTTGATTCCCACTTCCAAGTCATTGCCTATGAAACATGTTTTCAATAGTCTGTCACGTCATCTCGATCCTCAAATGGCGCTACCCTACCATAGATAGAAAAGATATTCCCACCTATCCATTGATTGGTCATCCCAGCTCAGTTTTGGTACTCAATCTTGATATTGTCGGGGCACCTTTTTTTAGGGTATGACCCAGGAGCGGAGCAAAGAAAACCTATCTTGCTGCTAGGCCCAATAGCCAATTCTTTTTGTTATGCTGATAAAGTCTTATAACCCCACATCAAGTAGTGGAGAGAGAGACAAACTGCATTTTAGGTTTGATTCTAGGATTCCTATTCCTAGACGACTTTTTAGGCAAATTTGCTTTTTATTGTGACACTAGGCTAGTCTTCCAAATTGAATTAGTCAATGCGCTAAGCAATCTCCTTGCCTGCCCACCTCAAGAGAAGGTGCATAGGCTCAAAAGCCATTGCCGTTGACTCACACGCTACTTTGAATCCTTAAAAGACAAGAACAGAAATCAAATTTATAGCATCAAGTGACTGAGCAACTGAACTCAATAAAAAAGAAATCTCGTGATCAAGACAGACAGTTGATTGACAGGGACTTTTTTATTGTTTTGATAAAGAGAACTTACTGGACCAAACGCCCATAGAATTCTAATACACATTGCCAAAAAGATATAAATTCTTTTCTTTCTGATGAAATAACCTCATCTTCAAGGTTTAAGATTTTTTTGTATGTAATGGTTGAGGCTTATGGCATGACCAACCTAAAAAAAAAATCAAAAATTGCAAACGAAAAAGAAGTCTTTTTGCTTCCGGACCACCTTTTCCAGCCAAATAGTGAGGCGATCACTTAGCAATGAACACTAACTGAAAGCGGCCGGGAATGAGTACCTATCCCTTACGGGAGTCGAACCCGTGTCTTCGACATGAAAAGACGATGTCTTAACCACTGGACCAAAGGGACCAAAAAGAAAGCCATTCTTCATATACCTCAGCTCCGAGAATAGAAATGGTTTGTTTTTCTTTCTATACGCAATTCAAGATTTTGTTTGTGTTCATGTTGGCGATCTCTGATGTGAATTCGGCGGGTCGTCCCCCCTTCCTATGGGTTATCCCACGCCCAGTGACACACCAACCACGCCCCTTCCCTTTCTCCGATCATCAAGCCTCCTGATCCCTTTCTTTGTCTTTCATCCCCCTAAACAAAATAGCCCCGTTCTTTCTAATTCAAAAAAGAAAATAGGTGAACATGTTTCCCCTTTAAAGTGGCTAAGGCCTATGCCTAAAGTAAGAAAAAAAGTAGGTTAAGGTACGAAGTAAGGTCAGCTAGTTAAGGAAAGCTCAGGTTATGAAATCGCTTTGTCGTTAATTCATTTCATTAATTAAGTAGTTGTGAGGCGTCGGTACGGAGTTGCGTCAGCTGTAGATATAGACTAGGCTAAGGGACAGACTTCATCTCTTATATTCTCTTCACTTACACCAACCACTTCCGCTGAGTCTAACGAGGCTCAGGTGCGGGGCCTTCCACTGTGGATCGAGACTACGCAAAGGTAGAAATAGAAACTTCGCTGACTTTCTAATAAACCTTGATTTCGCTACGCTTATTAAGAACCCGGAATAGCGGAAATCGGTTCATGTTTCTGCTTCCAAAGTAAGTCGTCTTTGCCCAAGTTCGAACTGCAGATGACTCTCCAGTGGTTCCATTCCTTCTTACTTTACTTTTGGGTCAACCCAATCTGAATGGGAAGAAGAGGGTCAGCCAAACAGCGGGTAGCTCCACTTTGTACATTTGCTGAGGTAGACCAATAAGGCATTTTAGAAAAGGGAAGGGAACTTCTCACCAAAGGGGACAGTAAGAATGAAGGAGGTGGGAAGCTATCATTTCAAGCTTATCCTTGACTTTTTTTTAGAGCGTACCGCTATTGAATTGAAATAATAAAAATGTTGTTGGATGAAATAATCGGAGTGACAAATGATTACGGTTGTGGAAATCGGATAAAGTCAAGAACCGTCGGTTACCTTTTGAATCAAAGTAGCGACGAGCCTAGTACTAGACTACAGGGGGGAAGCTACCGCTTCGTAGACAGCTTCGCTTCCTCATCGCTTCTTTCTGGCGGACTTGCTTCTCAAAGTGGGTGGCTTGGTAAGCAAGCTACCTTCAGAATCAGTAAAATCCCTATCAATAATATACTAGAATAGTGGGTTTGGAACCCTACTTCAGTGGAAAGGGGGAATCGCTCTTTCACAACTGCTCCTCTACAACTACCTTTCGCCCAAC
This sequence comes from Psidium friedrichsthalianum, assembly GCA_019149425.1. Classification (NCBI taxonomy): domain Eukaryota; kingdom Viridiplantae; phylum Streptophyta; class Magnoliopsida; order Myrtales; family Myrtaceae; genus Psidium; species Psidium friedrichsthalianum. The sequence goes on from JAGVVM010013738.1 coordinate 8,002, forward strand.
ATGATCACGAACGAAGACAGAGAATTGTGTATATATGAGGATGAAACAAACCAACCTACTTGTCCTGATCAGAACGATTGAAGAAAGAGAATGGTGGCCCCTTTTGCCCAAGGGACATCATTGGAGAACAATGTCGAGGACAGGGTGAGAACCTTCCGTTTGTTACGCCCTTGTTGTGTTGGTTCTTCCATATTTAGATATGGAGATAGACCTAAATAGAGATCTCTCTCTTTCTATCGAAGATATATTGAGAAATGGATATTGATCTGGTTTCAAGATCTATGAAGAAGAGAGATCCATAAATATCCATTGGAAAAAAGAGATGAATAGAGTTGACAGGGCGGAGCCAGCTGAAGGAAGGTCGCTAACGCGACCCTACAATCTTTCTAAAGCAACGAGGGAGAAAGTTTGACTTTGAAAAAAAGGTGCTTACTGCTCGCTCGCTGTCTACTAAAGGAGCCTTCACTGCCCGCCCGGCCCCTATCTTTAATCTTAAGTAAAGAGTGAAGTCAAATCAATGAAGTGAATAGCCCAACCTCTTTATTTGAAGCTTTGCCAGGAAGCTTCTACTTGTTGAAGCTTTGCTGCCCCTAATTCCAAAACACAACAATAGACTTGCGACTAAAGTATAGGAAAAAGCTTCTCTTTGATAGCAGGGGGTTCAGAAAGGATCTGATCATAGATAGAGATTGAAACTTGTGCGGGGTAAGGGCGGATGTAGCCAAGTGGATCAAGGCAGTGGATTGTGAATCCACCACGCGCGAATTCAATCCCCATCGTTCGCCTATTAATAAATGGACCATTTGTTACGGAGACACAAGGCAAACCTAGAAAGCATTTTTTCTGCAAAGTCATCTCGAGGCTTTCAAACGCATCCAAGGAATGGGTATCCGATTGAAGAAAAACCATAGATTCGCGTCGCCTACTTTCTGAAAGCACAAATGGGACAACTGATCATGAATTCTATGAAGTTTTTAAGACCTCATTAACTAGCCTTAGGCAGCTCAGTTCTTTTAATCAAGAGCCACCCAACGCAAAAAAAAAGGAGAGGAAAAAGATGGGCATCTTGCCACGGGCGCCTCATTGACTCTAATTCGCAACTCTTGGTAAGTACGTGCACCCTTCATTCTTCCAATCAGAGAAGTTTTTCAAGTCGGGGCTTAAATTTGAAATTTAGTGAAGAAGTTGAGCCGAGGAGTTTGATTTTTGTGTTGTAGAGTTGTACGCTAAAATGGGAGTTGTTTTGAAGTAACGGTTTGGTTGGAGCGACAATTTAAGGGTTTGCATGTAAGTTTCACTTTGCGAACGAATAATCGATTTGGTATGCAATTTGTTGATTCATGGGAGTTGTTGTGTTAGCATCTAAGTTTAGTTTAGCCGATTCGTCATTGAGTTGCGTTTTACTTGACTTTGGAGTTCTTTCTAACCTATTTATTAGGATTTCAAGTTCAATGTTTGAGTAATGTTTGATATTTGGTCATAGAGATTGGCCCTAGGTGAGTGTTACTATCTCTTCTTTGAGTTTGTAAAACTCGATCAAAAGTGATATGTATTATGTATAGTATAAGATACGAAATGACATTGTTGTTGCATAAAAAGCTGGATCCAGCATTTACCACTATTTGATAACTAATAGATGATTTAGAAAATATGTTAAAGATAATGTGAAGAAAAATATATATGTGCTACTTTACGAACTGATTAATGAAATGATTTCTGGATGATGTGGGAAATGCTTTGAGAAAGGTAATTTTAGCGAATGAAATGTGTTGCCAAAAAGTTATTTTTTTGGTTTATAAAATGTATATAATTTAGGGATAGGCACACTAGAAGTATTAAAACTTATCGCGAAAATATAATTGAGTTTTAAAACTTGCAAAAAGTGAAATCAAATCCTAAAACTTGTCGTATTGGTGCTCTTGCAATAACATCGTCAACTTGTCTAATAGAAAATACTAACATGGCATTTTAAAATTAATTTCTCTCTCATAGGTGGCATTTTTTTTTTATTTTTTTCCTTTTCAAATCTTATTTAATTAAACAAAAGCCAAGAGAAGGCTAAAAACTACACCAGTCAAACTAAGCTACTGCTGTACCCTTCACCGGAGGAGCCAGCAAAGGTCGCCGGCCCTGGTCGAGGGTGGCCGACCATTGCCAACTCTGGGTGAGAGTTCACTAGCTCGACTCGCCCAGATCTGCACAAATGCATATTAGCAAAATCATCGTGTTCATTTCAATTTTTCTTAGGCCTTCCAATCTCATCGTCATTTTTTGGTAAAAAGAAAGGGAATAATCAATCATCATCCGATGTGAAGGAGGGAAAGAAATTGCCTTTCTTGTGAAAACTCATTTTATCGTAGAATGGGTTGAGATTTTTCGCTCTGGGTTTTTCGCCCAAGGCCTTGCAATTCCTCTTGTGGCTTTCTGATTTTTTTTTCCCTCCCTCTTATTCGAGGTTTTTTTCAAGATTTTTGTTGGCAGCTTTTCTTCAACCCAAATCTGGGCAACCTAAACGGGGGCTAGCATAGCAGGTCATCTATAACGATCCGGGCCTACCAATTGCAAAATATTGTTCACTTTGGACACACAGTCCTAACGATTTTGTTCCTCCGAGGGCCGCCATACAACCCTAGAAAACGCGTCTTACAAGTTAAAGGCAAGTTCAAGCCTTATAAGCCAGCCAGAACTCCCTCCTAAGTGATGTGGAATAATGAGTTGTGCACACCCCTCCATGGGAGTTACATACTCCCCCCTCAGCAGCACAGTGTCCCATTGTGCACCGCATACACCAGCGAGCGCCCACTTGGTTTACACATGTTGTCGACGCTGTGCACCGCGAGCATCTAAGCCTTATAAGCCAACTCAGGACTCCCCCAAGCGATGTGGGACAAAGAGTTGTGCACACCACCTCCATGAGATGTCACATCATCCTCGGCTAGGATTGGCGATTTCTACTGGCTTTGCCAGAAAGGACAATAGCGGTGGCCTATCCTCATTAGCGAGGCCTACCCCTCCTCTTCTCCTTTTTTTTTAAGTTTTTACTTTTGAAAATTAATTTTTAGCCTTTTCTTGATTTTTTTAATTAATTTAAATAAGATTTCAAAGAAAATAATTAAAAAATACCTCATAGGAGAGAGAAATTAATTTTAAATGCCACATAAACATTTTTTGTTAACAAGTTGACTGTATAAGAGAAGGACTCGATTGCACCTTTTGCAAGTTTTAGGACTCATTACACTTTCACGAAAATTTAGGACGCTAGTAAACATATCCCTATAATTTATGAAATGATCTTAGTATTAAAAGATTGATTATTTGATGCTCAATATGACCAGTGAATATGGTTAGGAGTTTCTAGGTATGCATATCGATTTTAGGAGATATCCTTTTAGGTCGAGCCACCAGCATAATAGGTGGCATGATAGGTGGAGACCTTACCAATAGAGGAATCTTTGTTCCTTATCACCAAGCATTGTGTCGTGACCATGATTAGAGATGATCAATAGATTTGACCATTGATGTTGAATTTTGATGGTGATAATGAGTATTTCTGGCTTGTTCAAAGTTTTGTTGAAATGAACAACTTATATTATTTGATATGATATGTTGGGATTAAAGTATGAGTTTTTGGTATTACTTTGTATGTATGTATGTATGTATGTATAGTGATTGCTCCATTTGCTGAGAAAATATATACTCACTGGGCTATGGTTGCTCATCTTCTCATCTTGTATATTTTTCAAGTTCCTCAAGTTAGTGATAAATAAGGTCGAGAGCGTTGATAGGGACTTTTGGTAGTAGAATTTGGGATACGATTTAAGACTGTAATAAAATCTAGCAACCCTTACTAAAATACTTATGTCTTTAACCAAATTAAGGAAAATTCATAGACAAATTGAGGTGAAGCACAAATTGAGAAGCACGAGATCAAGTGAGCGCCGCAAGAGTCTAGAGAGTAACTTGTTCTAAGTAAGTTATGGAGCCCATGTAATATATCATATTATTTTGAAATTTCCCCATTTTGGTACATTTACCGAATATAACTAAATCGTATAACAACTCAGCCTGGGTCTATGACCCATTTGATAGGCATACTTATGCCTTTTAGATTTCACTAGATTTTTCTCTTTTGAATCGAGATGGAGGAATTCTCTATCATGTCTCCGATTGGTGGTTGCAATCATGACTGTCAATTTGGTTAAGTTTGCATAGGAATAATATTTATGAGTACCCCAACCAATCAAAAGCATATGTCCATAAGTGATATCTACAAGCCTCTTGTCTAAGGATCCTACCCTACATAGGTTAGTAAGGATTACGACCATTAATGAGACATCTGCCGCACTTAATGACGCAATGATTTCAAAACGGAACCCAAATCCAACGTCCATTATCCGGGTACTCCGCCAAAATTTTCCTGGAGATAGGAAAGCGAATTTTCCATGCATGAATCTGATGATGCCTTTTGTATATCATATGCCACACACATCATTTGAACCACACGAATCAGTCACGTAACACGAAAGATGGGATCATCCCGATGCCTCCAAAAAAACAAAAAAACAACAACACAACAGCGATGGTAAGATGGACAATAGCCTTATCAGTAAGGTCCTCTCACGCCGAAGCGTTGTTCGCGGCATTTTGAAAAAACATGATTGATAGGCCATGCGAATGATATTGATAACATCCCATGAATAGCAAGCGAAGAAGAGCTGTGAAGTGGCAGGGAGAAACCATAACTAGCTAATTTAATTGGTTTTTTCATCTAAAGGAAAAGCAAATGCAAGGTTTAGATGGAACTGAGACATTGAGTGAGGGCAACGAACCATCAAACTG
>JAGVVM010013739.1:0-11024 GCA_019149425.1 Psidium friedrichsthalianum
GATTGTAGTAAAAATTAAAACAATTTCAAATTTTCCTGATGAACTGAGTGTTTTTTTTTTTCACTTGAAGGGATGATTTGAAGGGTTTTTTTGTCATCAAATGTGTGAGACTTAATTCCAACTAATGATCAACATTAGTTAGATATAAGGGGTCTATGTTAGCCCAAGTCTAATGTGTCAACAGGTAGGACATTAAACAAAAATTGCAATTCAATATTCATATACAACACGGCCATTTTACGTTTAATTGAGTGTTTTCATTAGCGCTAATTTTATAAATTTATGTTCCTATGAAATTTAAAGTGAAAACACATGCCCGTTTCCAATTTCATTATGGCATTAGAAGAAGAATATCAATCAATATCTAATTTTCCGACATGAACGAAGTCTCTGTAAAGCAAGTAGGAAAAACTTACTGCGCCAGCAGCAAATCAAAAGGGAGGGGCCTGCAAAAAAAAAGCACAAACGTGAATACTAGGATTTGAATCTGCTCATACTCGTTCCTTACGCCACTTAAAGCAAAAAGCAGGAAAAAGGCAAAGGTAAAGCGCCTTAACATTAAGAGATCTTATTCGATACTTTTATTAAAGTGAGTAAAGATGCAATAATTTGGACAAACATTGGATAGTGGGGGGTGTCCAAACTGTGTCCATCTGGAAAAAAAAAAAATTACAAAAACAATTCTATACTTATTACAATTATGTCAATTTAATCATAAATTTTTTTTGACCAATTTGCAATCGTGTCCAATTCAGTTCATTTGCATGCTAGCATTGACGTGTCAATTTTTTTAGTATTTTTTTAGTAATTTTTCTACCTTTTTTTCTTTGGGTCGGGAGCCTCTTGCCAACCGCTGGGCGAGGGATTGTCTTGGTAATTCTCCCCTCCCTATCGAGTCCATCTTTAATAGAGATGTTTTATAATAAAGCTAAGAAGACGAAAGCGTGTGATTACTCATAAATGGCTTAGCATAAGGATCATCACATGTCAGAGATTTTTTCTACAATATGGAAATAAATCGATAGATTTAATGATTAAAAAAAATGGGTGTCCGTCGGCGTGATTTTAATTTTTGCCGTTGAAATTGCTTCAGTTTTGTTGTGTGCCTCTTTCGTGGTGAGTTTGTTTTGGCGAACTTGTGTCATATCTTTGTTTTAGACAGGTCGTGTCGCTTTGCTAGTGGGGGTGTTTGGGGCTTTGCTTCTTATTTGCTGCTATATACCTTCGATCCTTTTACTTAAGTCGAACATTAGAGCTAAAGATTTGGTGATTTGGGACTTTAGCCCTCAACCAAGTACCGACGTTGTTTTATCTAAGCACAAATAGTGTTGTTTCGTGTAATAGTAGTCTGTGTTATACCATCGTTCATTACACGTAGGACAATCGTGGTTATGATTCACACGTAAGATAAATTAATTAGGCAAACTTGACCGAGAGCACTTGATTACACTTTTCCTCAAAGAGTTAATTTTGTACAATATGATTGGTCAAGGTCAACCTGATGTTTTCCGTTCTTCTTATTTTAACATTTGTTTGAGTCAAAATAGCTCATCTTCTTCAAGTACTCCTATTTTTGAAGTTTTAATGTCATTCTTGGTCTAGAGTTTAGAGTAAGCTTATGTCTGGCCACGCACCAATCATGATAAAAGTTTTTCATTTTTTTTTTTCAGACATATCATTTGAATATTATCAACAGAGAGTAATACTACGACATTAAGAATTGAACCAAAAACTGATTTTAAAAGTGATGGCGAATAAGTTAGTCCATTATTCTTAGGAGGATTGACTATGCAAAACGCATTATTTATAGTTTTATGAGCCATGTTTTTGCTCACATCTTTTACAAATGACAAGTACTTCAAAACATGAGTTCCTATTAGCGATAAGCATTACATGGCGAATGATCTGGCCATAACCTTCGGTTCCATACTTACATTTCTTATGACATCCTTAGTGAAGTTATTATTTCCAAGAAAGTAGCCATGCATTGTAATCGTAATCCCATGATTGAACCATGTGTGCAAAAAGTGGGTTCCACATGGACAATGCTGAGACCAAAAATTCCTAAATCTATTATTTGGCTGTTAATTGAGTCTTAATCTTTTGCTTGTTGCCAATTTCATCATGAATCTTTTAATTACATCAATTTAGTAATAAAATTTTGTTAATTTTACCAATTAGTCCTAAAACTTTCGATGATTTACCAATTTAGTCGCAAATCTTTCATTGTGCCAATTTAGTCCTAAATTTTTTTAACAATTTATCAGCATAGTCTTTTCGACCAATTATCCAATAATATGTTTAGTACTAAATTGACAGAATTGAAATATTTATGACTGAATTGGCAAATCATTAAAAGATTTATGACTAAATTGGTACAATCGAAATGTTTAAGATTGAATTGACCTCCATATAATATGTTTAAGATTTTTTGGACAATTATTCCTTAGATAGTAGAGTGGCCCTCAATCTCCCTCTCGAATCCACCTTAAATATGAAAGCGCTCATTATTCGAGAATGGCTTAGAGGAGCATCGCCCTCGAGAGACTTTGGTTACAATGTGGATTTGATAATTATACTTTTTGTTCTCCTGCTTTTTCCATAGAACCATCAAGTACAGAGTGATTCTGATATTGTAATATTAAATCTCAGCCATTGATTATCGACTTTTCCAGCAATTTCGATGCTCACGGCCTTCCTTCCTCTACTTCTCTGGTGGCTCCATCGATTTGCCTTGGATGCTGCCACCGAGAATGCTTCATTGAACCGAAAGCGAATATTATCTCAGTCTTAGCCACAGGTATAAGGGATAAAGCAAACAAAATGAATACTCAAAAACAGACTGAAAATACGAGGCAAGCTTTCAAATTTGAAGACATGCCACTAGTGAATTCTACTTAGGGGGCCGTGATTACACATACTATGGTCTTTCATATTAATACATTGCTAGTTCAAATATACATGTGGGCACACAATTCTCTTTCCATCCTTCATGGAACATATTTGGGGAAAATAACGAATCGAACCCCTAGGCATTCAGACCAGATCATGCATGGTGAAGTCGAGGATCTATCATATCTTCTTAAAAGATGGGGACTAAATTACATTTACCTTATTCTCTGCCAACTTTGAAACGCAATTAAAGAGCTTGGTGTTTGTCGCTTGTTGTTTTATAAGCCATGTGTTTGTCATGCTCTAACACCGATGAATGTGATTTCTCTCTCTCGTCTCTCTCTCTCTCTCTCTCGTCTCTCTCTCTCTCTCATCAATTTTTTTTTTTGTATTTTTGCTGTTCTATGCCAACCCCAACTAATTTGGGATAAAGGTGATGTTGATGTTGATGTTGATGTATTTTGCTGTTCTAGCTGAATCGAGACTTCACCATTGGAGAGCTGATTCAGACCTGGAATTGGAGAAAGATCTGCTCAGTGCCTAGTATGGTAATGCCAGCGGGGTGGCAATGTTTTCTGTAGCTATGTTGCTGTGTGTTGTTTTTGTTGATGCTTTTGAATATCATGTTGCTTTATAAAGCACTTTGTTAGAGCCTTGCATCCCCGTACTCTGCTGTTGTCAAGCTACAAGTATCCGAGTATTTGTACTGATAACCTCGAAATGCTTCATAATCTAATAGGACAAGAATATGGTCATGTTTACTTCATCTTTCAAGCCGCCAGTGTGTGTGAAGATTTCGGCACGTCTATGTTCATTTCATTTTCCTCCTTAAGTTAGATGGGAGTCTATTCATGATAAGCATGATGGCAGTTCTTCAATGGATGATTTGAGGCTACTTCCTGATGCTGCTTTCCTTGTCAGGGGGTAGAAAAAGATATTTGAATGAAGGGACCAAAGAAGTGAGTCAGGACGCTCCGTTATCCTCTGTCCTGCAACATTTGTTCTCTCTACAGAGCTAAAATGCACAGCCCCAAACTCTGAAGTTCAGTTCACACTCGTAGAGCATGGAATCTTTTCACTTTTGACTTTTGCTGGCTCATCAACATTTATATTTCCGTGTCTACTTGAAAATCTTGGAGGAGTTGTCAAGGTCCAACTAGAGCTTTTATGTAACGAGTCTTCTGAGGTTGCCCTAATCTCCCCCCTGGAGCTGTCTTATGCTATTAAGCTTCGAGGGTAAGGTGAACTCATCCAGTCGAAATGAAAAGCATCTTCCGGTCCCATTAACCTGCGCAGACCATCACTGATCACCGTAATACAATCCTATAGTACCGACGCGGGAAAATAAAAATCCTCTGTTATGTATTAGAATTGTTACAAGCAAGCAAAAGATGAAAAAAAATAGCATTACATTTGCCGGCGAATCGCAGCGTCCCGTCGGTTCACATCGTCATCTGCCTTGGCTAATTTGGAAGAATTGATCCTCACGGGATCGCTGGGCTGGCACCAGTGTCGCTAAAAAATTTGGGGACGAGACCTTCGTAGCGTATTTAATAGAATTTAACTGATTAGTGTGCTTTTTTTTTCAATATTAGATGGACTACTTGAATTGACTTGAGCGTTTTCCTCAAAGGATTGAACCATGCATGCCAAAAGTGGGGTCTACATGCATTCTCTTTTGTGTCATAGAGCTCCTCCATCGACGAAAAGCTATGCACGTTGCTTGGGCCAGAAAATTCCTAATCTACTGTCCAAAGGCTAATTCAATTCCAAATCTTTCGATTATTACCGATTTAATCTCGAATTTTTTAATTATGTCAATTTAATCCTCAACTTTTGAATTTATCATTTAGTCCTAAACTTTTCAATGATTTGTCAATTTAGTCTCAAATCTTTCAATTATGCCAATTTAGTCTTAAACCTTTTAATAATTTATAAAATGTAATCCTTTCGATCACTATCCAATAATATGTTTTAAGACTAAATTGATAGAATTGAAAGGTTTATGACTGAATTAGCAAATTGTCAAAAGGTTTAAGATCAAATTGGCACAATCGAAATATTTAAAATTGAATTGACCTCTATACAATATATTTAAAACTTTTTGGACAAATAAGTAGAGTGTCCCCTCAACCTCCCTCTCGAATCCGCTTTTAATAGAAAAGCTTTATAAAAGAGTAAAAAATACAAAAACGCTCCTTATTCGAGAAAGCTTAGCATGAGGAGCATCGCCCCACAGAGACTTTGGCTACAATGTGGATTTTATAATTATACTTTGTGTTCTTCCTGGCTTTTGCCATTGAACCATCAAGTAAAGAATGATTATCATAGTTTAATATTAAATCTAAGCCGTTGACTATCGACTGTTTCCGGCAATTTCGACGTTAACCCTTCCTTCCTCCACTTCTTTGGTGGCTACATCGATTTGCCTTGGATGCTCCACCGAGAATTGCTTCATTGGACGTGAAAGCGAAAATTTCTCAAGGCCATAAAAGAAATATTCCGTGCTAAGTAGAATTCACTAGTGGCATGTCTAAAATTTGAAAGCTTGCCTCGTATTTTCAGTCTGTTTTTGAGTATTCATTTTTGTTTGCTTTATCCCTTATTCCGGTGGCTAACTTAGGCACACCGGAATAAGGGATAAAGCAAACAAAAATGAATACTCAAAAACAGACTGAAAATACGAGGCAAGCTTTCAAATTTTAGACATGCCACTAGTGAATTCTACTTAGAGGATATTTCTTTTATGGGCCTTGAGAAATTTTCGCTTTCGGTCCAATGAAGCAATTCTCGGTGGAGCATCCAAGGCAAATCGTGATGTAGCCACCAAGAAGTGAGGAGAAGAAGGGTTAACGTCGAAATTGCCGGAACAGTCGATAGTCAACGGCTTAGATTTAATATTAAACTATGATAATCATTCTTTACTGTGATGGTTCAATGGCAAAAAGCAGGAGAACACAAAAGTATAATTATAAAATCCACATTGTAGCCAAAGTCTCTGTGGGGCGATGCTCCTCATGCTAAGCTTTCTCGAATAAGGAGCGTTTTTTGTATTTTTACTCTTTGTATAAAGCTTTTCTATTAAAAGCGGATTCGAGAGGGAGGTTGAGGGGACACTCTACTTATTTGTCCAAAAAGTTTTAAATATATTGTATAGAGTGTCAATTCAATTTTAAATATTGTCATGATTGTGCCAATTTGATCTTAAACCTTTTGACAATTTGCTAATTCAGTCATAAACCTTTCAATTCTATCAATTTAGTCTTAAACATATTATTGGATAGTTGATCGAAAGGATTACATTTTATAAATTATTAAAAGGTTTAAGACTAAATGCATAATTGAAAGATTTGAGACTAAATTGTGACAAATCATTGAAAAGTTTAGGACTAAATTGATAAATTCTCAAAAGTTGAGGATTAAATTGACATAATTAAAAAAATTCGAGATTAAATCGGTAATAATCGAAAGATTTGGAATTGAATTAGGCCTTTGGACAGTAGATTTAGGAATTTTCTGGCCCGAGCAACGTGCATAGCTTTTCGTCGATGGAGGAGCTCTATGACACAAAAGAGAATGCATGTAGACCCCACTTTTGGCATGCATGGTTCAATCCTTTGAGGAAAACGCTCAAGTCAATTCAAGTAGTCCATCTAATATTGAAAAGAAAAGCACACTAATCAGTTAAATTCTATTAAATACGCTACGAAGGTCTCGTCCCCAATTTTTTAGCGACACTGGTGCCAGCCCAGCGATCCCGTGAGGATCAATTCTTCCAAATTAGCCAAGGCAGATGACGATGTGAACCGACGGGACGCTGCGATTCGCCGGCAAATGTAATGCTATTTTTTTTTCATCTTTTGCTTGCTTGTAACAATTCTAATACATAACAGAGGTTGTTTATTTTCCCCGCGTCGGTACTATAGGATTGTATTTACGGTGATCAGTGATGGTCTGCGCAGGTTAATGGGACCGGAAGATGCTTTTCATTTCGACTGGATGAGTTCACCTTACCCTCGAGCTTAATAGCATAAGACAGCTCCAGGGGGGAGATTAGGGCAACCTCAGAAGACTCGTTACATAAAAGCTCTAGTTGGACCTTGACACTCCTCCCAAGATTTTTCAAGTAGACACGGAAATATAAATGTTGATGAGCCAGCAAAAGTCAAAAGTGAAAAGATTCCATGCTCTACGAGTGTGAACTGAACTTCAGAGTTTGGGCTGTGCATTTTAGCTCTGTAGAGAGAACAAATGTTGCAGGACAGAGGATAACGGAGCGTCCTGACTCACTTCTTTGTCCCTTCATTCAAATTCTTTTTCTACCCCCTGACAAGGAAAAGCATCAGGAAGTAGCTCAAAATCATCCATTGAAGAACTGCCATCATGCTTATCATGAATAGACTCCCATCTAACTTAAGGAGGAAAATGAAATGAACATAGACGTGCCGAAATCTTCACACACACTGGCGGCTTGAAAGATGAAGTAAACATGACCCATATTCTTGTCCTATTAGATTATGAAGCATTTCGAGGTTATCAGTACAAATACTCGGATACTTGTAGCTTGACAACAGCAGAGTACGGGATGCAAGGCTCTAACAAAGTGCTTTATAAAGCAACATGATCTTCCAAAAAGCATCAACAAAAAACGCACAACAGCAACATAGCTACAGAAAACATTGCCACCCCGTGGCATTACCATACTAGGCACTGAGCAGATCTTTCTCCAATTCCAGTCCTGAATCAGCTCTCCAATGGTGAAGTCTCGATTCAGCTAGAACAGCAAAATACAGTCAACATCAACAGTCAACATCACCTTTATCCCAAATTAGTTGGGTTGGCATAGAACAGCAAAATACAAAAAAAAAATGATTGAGAGAGAGAGAGAGAGAGAGAGAGAGAGAGAGAGAGAGGAGAGAGAGAGAGAAATCACATTCATACGGTGTTAGAGCATGACAAAACATGGCTTATAAAACAACAAGGCGACAACACCAAGCTCTTTAATTGCGTTTCAAAGTTGGCAGAGAATAAGGTAAATGTAATTTAGTCCCCATCTTTTTAAGAAGATCTGATAGATCCTCGACTTCACCATGCATGATCTGGTCTGAATGCCTAGGGGTTCGATTCGTTTATTTTCCCCAAATATGTTCCATGAAGGATGGAAAGAGAATTGTGTGCCCACATGTATATTTTGAACTAGCAATGTATTAATATGAAAGACCATAGTATGTGTAATCACGGCCCCTAAGTAGAATTCACTAGTGGCATGTCTTCAAATTTGAAAGCTTGCCTCGTATTTTCAGTCTGTTTTTGAGTATTCATTTTGTTTGCTTTATCCTTATACCTGTGGCTAAGACTTGAGATAATATTTCGCTTTCGGTTCAATGAAGCAATTCTCGGTGGAGCATCCAGGCAAATCGATGGAGCCACCAGAGAAGTAGAGGAAGAGAGGGTGAGCATCGAAATTGCTGGAAAAGTCGATAATCAATGGCTGAGATTTAATATTACAATATCAGAATCACTCTGTACTTGATGGTTCTATGAAAAAGCAGGAAGAACAAAAGTATAATTATCAAATCCACATTGTAACCAAAGTCTCTCGAGGGCGATGCTCCTCTAAGCCATTCTCGAATAATGAGCGCTTTCATATTTAAGGTGGATTCGAGAGGGAGATTGAGGGGCCACTCTACTATCTAAGGAATAATTGTCCAAAAAATCTTAAACATATTATATGGAGGTCAATTCAATCTAAAACATTTCGATTGTACCAATTTAGTCATAATCTTTTTAATGATTTGCCAATTCAAGTCATAATATTTCAATTCTGTCAATTTAGTACTAAACATATTATTGGAGTAATTGGTCGAAAAGACTATGCTGATAATTGTTAAAAAATTTAGGACTAAATTGGCACAATGAAAGATTTGCGACTAAATTGGTAAATCATCGAAAGTTTTAGGGACTAATTTGGTAATTAACAAAATTTTATTACTAAATTGATGTAATTAAAAGATTCATGATGAAATTGGCAACCAAGCAAAAGATTTAAGACTCAATTAACAGCCAAATAATAGATTTAGGATTTTGGTCTCAGCATTGTCCATGTGGAACCCCACTTTTTGCACACATGGTTCATCATGGGATTACGATTACAATGCATGGCTACTTTCTTGGAAATAATAACTTCACTAAGGATGTCATAAGAAATGTAAGTATGGAACCGAAGGTTATGGCCAGATCATTCGCCATGTAATGCTTATCGCTAATAGGAACTCATGTTTTGAAGTACTTGTCATTTGTAAAAGATGTGAGCAAAAACATGGCTCATAAAACTATAAATAATGCGTTTTGCATAGTCAATCCTCCTAAGAATAATGGACGTAACTTATTCGCATCACTTTTAAAATCAGTTTTTGTGGTTCAATTCTTAATGTCGTAGTATTACTCTCTGTTGATAATATTCAAATGATATGTCTGAAAAAAAAAAATGAAAAACTTTTATCATGATTGGTGCGTGGCCAGACATAGCTTACTCTAAACTCTAGACCAAGATGACATTAAAACTTCAAAAATAGGAGTACTTGAAGAAGATGAGCTATTTTGACTCAAACAAATGTTAAAATAAGAAGAACGGAAACATCAGGTTGACCTTGACCAATCATATTGTACAAAATTAACTCTTTGAGGAAAAGTGTTAATCAAGTGCTCTCGGTCAAGTTTTGCCTAATTAATTTATCTTACGTGTGAATCATACCGATTGTCCTACGTGTAATGAAGATGGTATAACACAGACTACTATTACACGAAACAACACTATTTGTGCTTAGATAAACAACGTCGGTACTTGGTTGAGGGGGCTAAAGTCCCAAATCACCAAATCTTTAGCTCTAATGTTCGACTTAAGTAAAAGGATCGAAGTATATAGCAGCAAATAGAAGCAAAAAGCCCCACACCCCCACTAGCAAAGCGACACGACCTGTCTAAAACAAAGATATGACACAAGTTCGCCAAAACAAACTCACCACGAAAGAGGCACACAACAAAACTGAAGCAATTTCAACGGCAAAAATTAAAATCGCCGACGGACACCCATTTTTTAATCATTAATCTATCGATTTATTTCCATATTGTAGAAAAAATCTCTGACATGTGATGATCCTTATGCTAAGCCATTTATGAGTAATCAACGCTTTCGTCTTCTTAGCTTTATTATAAAACATCTCTATTAAAGATGGACTCGATAGGGAGGGGAGAATTACCAAGACAATCCTCGCCCAGCGGTTGGCAAGAGGCTCCCGACCCAAAGAAAAAAAGGTAGAAAAATTACTAAAAAAATACTAAAAAAATTGACACGTCAATGCTAGCATGCAAATGAACTGAATTGGAACGATTGCAAATTGGTCAAAAAAAATTTATGATTAAATTGACATAATTGTAATAAGTATAGAATTGTTTGTTGTAATTGTTTTTTTTTTCCAGATGGACACAGTTTGGACACCCCCCACTATCCAATGTTTGTCCAAATTATTGCATCTCTTTACTCACTTTAATAAAAGTATCGAATAAGATCTCTTAATGTTAAGGCGCTTTACCTTTGCCTTTTTCCTGCTTTTTGCTTTAGAGTGGCGTAAGGAACGAGTATGAGCAGATTCAAATCCTAGTATTCACGTTTGTGCTTTTTTTTTGCAGGCCCCTCCCTTTTGATTTGCTGCTTGGCCAGTAAGTTTTTCCTACTTGCTTTACAGAGACTTCGTTCATGTCGGAAAATTAGATATTGATTGATATTCTTCTTCTAATGCCATAATGAAATTGGAAACGGGCATGTGTTTTCACTTTAAATTTCATAGGAACATAAATTTAATAAATTAGCGCTAATGAAAACACTCAATTAAACGTAAAATGGCCGTGTTGTATATGAATATTGAATTGCAATTTTTGTTAATGTCCCTACCTGTTGACACATTAGACTTGGGCTAACATAGACCCTTATATCTAACTAATGTTGATCATTAGTTGGAATTAAGTCTCACACATTTGATGACAAAAACCCTTCAAATCATCCCTTCAAGTGAAAAAAAAAAACACTCAGTTCATCAGGAAAAATTTGAAATTGTTTAATTTTTCTACCAATT
>JAGVVM010013740.1:0-12679 GCA_019149425.1 Psidium friedrichsthalianum
TTTGGCCTTCGTTTTCACTTTGTGGTTTATTATTATTGTACAGTAGAAGAAGTTGTACGTTTTACGCGTTTATGCGTAGAATACTGGTTTGGTCAGATATGTGTGCCTGGGACGCTGAAAGACCTTTCGACCTGAAGGCGTTTGGAGGGAATGTACGTGCCCGGGGATCGTGGCGTGACACATTTACTATTACTATACACAATCAATTATATTGAAATACCATAAGTACAAGGTCTAACTGATGCGTAATAGCGGGAATCGAAACCACGTCTTCGCTTTCTTGCAAAGAGGAAAATTTACCATTCACTATATCCGCATTTTTTTTTCATTCTTGTCACTGAGGTGTCGGGTCCAATAGTCTTATGCTTATAGAATAAACATCTTAGTCATATCTGTAAGAAAGAGTGGAAAGACTGATAAAGGCAAACATCCTGCTTGCTTTAAAAGTGACCTACCGACTTGCATAAACTATTGTAGATGTAGATAAACTAAGACAAAGAAGAAAACTATAGTCTAGATGTTCTAACTTATTATAGGTCATTGCACATGATATAGTTGATCCACTATATGGCTAACATTATGTAGGATAAATTTTATTTAAACACATTTATTGATATTATTCTTTGTACTTGATTAAAGAAAAGTTTGGATTTCTTGAAAGTTCAAAGATTTTTGGACATAGAGTCAAAAAACAATCAAGGAAAAGTCCATGAAGGTTTTCAAATTTGACACAAGGTCGTTAACTATTTTGGCTAACATGGTAATGCTAGACAACTTAAAGGGCATTTGCTAAATACTTAGAGAATTTGGGATAGGAAATTAGTTTTACTATTCTTGGAGTCTTGAATCAAAAGTGTGGCTAAAAGGCACAATCACACCATTATCACACCATTATCATACCCATTATAAATAGATGAGAAGTATGATTAGTAAACCAATTCATATGATTTTTTGTGGGATGAAACTTCTAAAGCGGCCCTTTACATTCTAATGGATTTCTATCAAAGGATTCCATTGACTTCTTATATTTGTTGGACTGGATGCAAACCTAGTTTGAACCATAGTAAGTGTAGTGTTGTCTTTTAAAAGTGAGTTATACAATCCAACATTAAGGTATGTTGGAATCCAAACCATCTAATTTAATGCGTTATGTACTTACCAAATCACCCGATGGGGCATCAATTTTATGATCCCAATAAAGATATGAGAATTGTAGAGAAACAGATAGTTAAGTTGCTAGAATTTTGAAGTGGCTAAAAAGGATAGCTGCTCACAGACTATTAAGAGTAATGGTATGATGGAGACTATTGTGTTCTTTTTTCCTTACTTATACAGTCGACCGTGGAGCTTTCCAAACCACAAACTTAACTTATTGGGATTCAAGATCCTATTATTGAGACAATTCCTTATGAAGTTCATCAAACCACACAAGCACAAGATAAGATAAGATTAAAGCCGCTCTACTTAAAAGATCATCAAGCAAAGATGTTCAGCTATACCACTACACTATATTCTATCTAGTAGAGGCATGGCTGCCATATCGGCTATGTGATCAATCCTGTAGCTTATATAGATGTTGTTTCTTGTCCTTTATCTGATTTGTGGTTTGATGCATTGAAGACGAGATGCAACCAATGAAACATAATGGTGTTTGAAAGCTTGTACACATGCCTAAAGTTCACAAGCCTATCAACCGCAATTGGATGCATAAGACTAAAAGGGGCTCCAAAGGAAAGGTTAAGAAATTTAAAGCCAGACTGGTAGTTAAAGGTTTTACTCAAAAAAAATGAGTAGATTGCAAAGTAAATTTTCCTCAAATCTCTTATAAAGATTCTTTTAGAATGATTATGGCATTTTAGCTCATGATGACATAGAGTTTTACTAGATGGATGTTAAACTTCTTGTTTGAAAGGAGACATTGATAAGGAAGTCTATATAATGTAACCCAAAGGTTTCTGCAGCAAATGATTGAGGTAAGCTTGTGTATAGACTGAAAAGTCTATTTATGGCCTTAAATAAGCTTTTAGACAATGGTACTTGAAGTTTCATAGGGTTATGATATCATTTAGTTATGTCGAGAATAAAGTAGATCAATGGGAGGAAATTAATTTTCCTCGTGTTTTATATAGATGTGTCTTGCTTGCAAGTAGTGCTATTGAATTATTGCATAATATGAAACAATTTGTCAAAAGCATTTTGACATAAAGAATCTTATTAAGGCATCTTTTGTCCTAAGCATTGAGATCCATATGAATCATTCTTGCCGTGTATTAGGTTTATTTAAGAGGACACATGTCGATTGTATTTTGGGAAAGACTTAGGATGCAGTATTGTAAGTCAGGAATTGCTCCTATCATTTAGGCCAATAAACTGAATCTATTACAATGTCCTCATAAAGATATTAAGAAGAATCCAAATAAAGAATGTACCACCTACTGGTGTACTTAGAAGCCATCATGTATGCTCAAGTTTTCACTAGACCAGATGTTGCTTTTACAACGAGACTTCTAGGTAGATATCGGTCAAATCGAAGACATAATCACTAGGTTACTGTTAAGAAAGTTTTGAGGTATTTCAAGAGGACAAAAGACTATATGCTAATTTACGAACATGTTCTAGACCTGTAGCTAGTAGTCCATTCGGATTTAGTCTTTAATAGTTGTCAAGATGACGTGAAGTTGAAACTAAATGTGTGTGTGTGTGTGTGTGTGTGTGTGTTGTGTGTGTGTGTGTGTGTGTGTGTTAACGAAAGGTGAAGTATTATGAAAAATTGAAAAACGGAAATCCATGTCATCCTTTATCAAGTATGCGGAGTTTATAGAATTCTTTTTGGCTGTTACTTAAGCTATTTGGCTTTGGAACCTCATTAGAGAGTTGACCATATTTGATTTTGTTGATAGGCCCATATGGTTGTATTATGGCAATAACTATGCATTGTTGTTTATTAACAAAAATAGAGGTCACAAGGATCTAACCATCTGGTGATCAATTTGTTTACCAAAGGGTAACATATGAGAATGATGATACTATAGTAGAGCATATTTTCATAAATGATATGGTTGCAAACCCTCTAACCTAAAAGTCTTAGCCCTTATGTGTGACATCCCGAATTTCGGTTGTCTGTAATATAAATAATATTTAGAATTTTGAGCATTGAGAGATAAAATTTGGACATCGCCTTGAAGGCGTGAAATTGGCAGTTTGGCTTCAAGTATCTAAAGGAAGGGCAAATTGAAAATTGTCATCTCGCTCCCAGTTTGTGCTAGAATCCATGGCTAGAGAGTGTTAGTAATTTTAGTGAGGCTAGAAAATTTGTTCGGCGGTATTTCGAGTTATTTTCCGATCGCGATTAAGCCAAATCAGCACCGATTGAGCCCCTTCTGGTCTTGAAATTTCACGAATTTCGAGAAATGTCTCGTCGGTTATCTTTTTGACCATTTTGACCAGCTTTGACCGAAATTATTGATGCCCAAGCTCTATCAATCCGAAAATTCACTGATAGTCCAAAATCAATCATTCGTTTAGCTTTAGTCGCTTTCGATAAATAGTAATATTCAATAATTTCCCTTAGAGATAATATCTACTCTCTCTACTCTCTTTTTCTCTCTCTTATCACCAGAATCTCCTTCCCCTCTCTCTCTCTCTCTCTCTCTCTCTCGATTTTGGATTTTCTCTCCCTCTCTCTACTGGATTCCAGTTTTCTGCCATCAACTTCAACTGGCCGCCGACGAAATTCGACCGTTGGATTTTTGTGATTTTTGGATATATTGTACTCCTATCTGAGATGAGTTTACAAAATTTGAATCACTTCGATCCGAGGTCGTTGACCTTCCAAATGTGTTTCGCCGTTTCGGTCAATGAACTAGTTTTCTGCTACCCGAATTTGATCTAGGGCTCATGTTGATATATGTTGACCCAGCGACCCCTAGAGCTCATTTTCATGTGAAAATATTGATTTTCAGCTTGAGAACCACCCCGTTCAGCCCTTGATTAGTCTTGGTTTGGACGAAATCCACCAGAATTTGTCGTGCTTTTTCGGCCGCCGCCGTGCGCCGCCGCTTCCACCGCTTTCTCAGCTCTGTTTCAACTCGATTGGGTTAAGTTATATCTCTCTATTTCTCAATTAGAATATTGTACATGCCATAGACTAGCTTTAGGGTCCGATTCGAGGTAAATCGATTTAGGAAAAATTACCGGAATTGGCGTATTTGAGCAAATTGATTCTGTGGCGTGGCTGTGATATATTATTTGGGCTTGGTATGTTGCTGTCTTGGCTGGATATAGGCTATTTGTGATGATTGGAGTGGGTCCCGTGAGGTTCGAGTACCGAAAAATGGATTTTTGGAGATTTAGTGCAAAAACGGGCCAAATAGTGTTTCTGAAATTACTGTTCACGAACCTCCAAACACTGTTCATATGCTGCCCAATTTAATTTTGATTTGAAAGTGACAAGTTTTGTGGGTCCCATATGGTTCGCAGAGTACCGAAAAATGGGTTTATGAAGCATTTTATGTAAAAACCGAGGGCCCGAGCAAATTTTTATTTTACTATTTCAAATATTTGGGGCCCGTATTCGTGTTCAAAATAATATTTGAGGATGGATTAGATGTGTTTGATTTAAATGCCTGATTATTTATATCGAGTCATTGATTGGCTATTATTTGAAATCTTGAGATTGTGGTCCCGAATTGAACCTGATTTGATATTTTTTGGCCTTGCGGTTTTAAATACTTGAGTTGAGACCTGAGAGTTGGGTCTAAAGGTGTTTGGTATTCTGAGAAGGGATTTAGAGGTTGGCTTGCTGAGATTTGCTCTCATAGGTGATTGCCCTTATTTTTCAAGCCCTTAGAACATAAGCATGGCATGGATACCACAAGATTTGATCCAAAGTGCGGAGTACCCAGTTGGCAAGAACAATTGAGGGTAAATCGGTGGTTGCTGATGGATGTGGTCGCCCTTGGATTGTTTATTGTCGTTAATCTTTATAAAGCTGATATTCAAGTGTAATATGGAGCTAAGATTATGTAATATATGAGGTGTTGTGGGTTACGCTAGTCCTTACCCATTCGTTGTCAGGGGTAAGGTATCAATTTCGCTAGCGTTTAATTTGGATATTAACGTTTCTAGATCGGCGACAGTCCTGGGATGTCGCATGTATCGACCATCGTTGTGCAGATGTCGCGCACTCATGGAGGTTCGGGGCGTGACATTGGCTCTTGTGTATTTGAATGACACCTTATAAGCGTGAGGTTAAAAGCATCAGAGATGCTATTACAACATATCATTTGCTAGGCTTGGAAGTATCATGTGATGATGCAATTGTTTAGTGGAAGCCATTTTC
Organism: Psidium friedrichsthalianum; assembly: GCA_019149425.1. Lineage (NCBI taxonomy): Eukaryota > Viridiplantae > Streptophyta > Magnoliopsida > Myrtales > Myrtaceae > Psidium > Psidium friedrichsthalianum. The sequence goes on from JAGVVM010013740.1 coordinate 5,342, forward strand.
AGCTTTGCTCTAATAAAATTTACATTTGTGTTCCGTTACATTTAATAACAGTTTTGATATGTATTGACTCTTTTGCACTCAGTAAAGTTTTCATGAGTGTGTTTATGTTGAGTACATACATAAGATGAAAATCTCAAGGTATTGTGTAAACCTTGAGTGATGGCTGGGGCATTTAATTTTTAGCCATAAGCATATGCGTTGTTACACATAAAGTATAGTTAACTATAAATGTAGGACATATTTGGATTCATTGGAACAATGGGGATATTCTCTAGCGTCACATTAGGTCTTGTGACAATAAAGTAAGAGAATGATGACTGATAAGAAGGATAATACATAAAGTTTCTCTATTATTTGAGGTGATCTTCGTTTGCTACAATACTATATTAAATCCATATTAGTAAAGCTAAGAGCATCTATGACCATGATGGCTCTGTGTCTTTTGATGTTGTTACTGTCATGATTCAATGGTTGAGATTTTATGAGATCAAATTAACTATTAAGAATTATCTCTACACCAATATAAAATGCACATGTACGGTACAATTTTAATTAATATGACCCAAGTGGAAGAATGTAAGAGTTTTCTTTATTGTGGGCTAAATAAATTTAATTATTAATTGACCTAATAAAGTAAAGATAAGATTTTTTGAAGATAAGGTTTCTTAATTAATCCAATATGAGACTAGATAGTGTGGGCCGAGTTAAACCTTGTCCATAATGAGAGGATATATTACAAACTCTAGAAATATAGCTCAAATCCCTCCTCTAAACCCTAATACATAAATAACCTCACAAAAGAGTCTCCATAGAAAGCGATAGTGAGGGCAAGTCTCATTGAAGCCAGTGATCAAGGGGGTTATAGAAGAGAAGCTCTTGAGTATCGGATCATCGCTATTTCGCATCAAGAATAATAATCCTAAACAAAGTGTGTAAATTCCTTTACTTTAATATTGTGATATGTGCATCTAATCATGGTGATCTTAAGGCGCTACTTAAGATTAGTAATCGCAGCTTATGCCCTAACCATATACTTATCCCCCTGATTTCCCAATCTCTAGATTTCATCATGCGTCAGGTTAGTATCAAAACTATAGGTTGAACTATTTTGAGAGATTCTTTCATTCCCCATCTGTAACTCACGTCCAGAAAAGGGCTTAAAACGAGCACATCATGTTTACTAATTGCATCAAATAGGTTGACAACATAAAGAACGCATACGATTACCATAAACTGATTAATCTCGTGCTAATCCTGCATTTTTTTAATGCGTCGAAAATCGTCACTCCTAATCAATTTGGGCAACGATGTTATGCACTGGAACCTAACACATGCAATCAAAGAAGGGGGAACTGATTCTAGTAATTTTCTTACTAGTGCGACTACACTTGTATGGATACCACATCAACGATGGAAGTCATTGTAACTCTCATTTTTCCTTTTCTCCTGGCAGGGCCCAATAAACTCTCTTCACTGAAGCAATAGGAATGCTTAAATACATATGGTGGAGAGATATTATGTGAATGAATTGTGTTTTTTTTTTTCAAAAATAATCGTGTGTGCCTCAACTCCATTTTTCCTATTTCCCACGTACGTAATTTGACTAGGGGAGTCAAAGGTTGGACCTACACTATTGTTTTTCTCTTCTGATTTTTGCTCTTATTCCCAGGACCCGTGAGGGCGGCCATCAAAACCCACTGAAGGGTGCTTCCAATTTTCTGTAATGATAATGTCTATCTCCACGCTCGACTCAACTTCAATTGCTTTTCGACTATATTCACGTGACTTTGTCCGTGAAAGACTCCAAGTTGAATTTTTGTATCTGTCTCTCCCACTTTCTTTTATTCACTGGATTTTATCTGGGTATCAAAAAACAATTTGAAATCTCACTCATGAACACCCGCAAAACCCTAGAAAACCATCTCTTATGGGTGAGAATCTTCTAGGCTTTGTAGCACGTTGAAGTCCCTAGAAGTTTCATGCAGACCTAGTTATATATTTGTTTGTTTAATCCAAGCTTTTGTCTTACTAAAGTTTTCTTTCTTTGTGAAAATAATGTGCCTAACTAAAGTTTCAAACTCTCTTTTGTACATACATGTTCTATTGTCAAACCTGGCCGAATTTAAATCTACCCTAACCAATGTTACAGTGAGAATTATCATCTTGACCTCATGCTCAGCATATAGTATTGACAAAGAAGGCAATATGGTTTTGTCCAACGTGGAGTTCAAACCGTTGAGAGCTATTCACTACCCTTAATCACAAGGAAGTTTGACATGGATAGTTTCTCTAGTAATTCACACATCCAATGATGCGAAATAATTGCACAAATCGGGATGCTCACGGGCCTACAATCACTATCAGAACACCCTTAACTAACTTCTTGCATATCACTTGCATGTTGAGATTATTGAATTGGTGCTCACGAATGGCTTAGGATGTTGACGTGCTTTCGAGATGGAATAATGCACCCATTTACAATGGCCAATCACCTAGGGCCACAAGAAGAGGTGACTTAAATTCTCCACGAATGGTGATAGGTCATAACACACACCAGAAAAGTTTCATTGGTACCTCGACTTCAAGCAAGAGAAGACAAGATCAATGGATCCGAAACTTGGCCCAAACCCAAGGAATCGAATCAAGTCGACCTTGTCCCATGCTACAACAACACAAATCAATCGAAATTGTTCGATGCACAACAGATCTGCTATCTAATTTGGCCCAAGTTCTATAAAGTCATGTGGCAAGAGCCATATGCAAATATGAAGTCATGTAATGAAGCTCCACAAGCAGATGGAGATTATTGTTTGTGCTCCTACAGAACACACCTCGAGTTTCCCACTAAAATGCTTCTTGAAATTATTCAAAGAAAAAAAAAAAGCGAAAACCAATCAAATGCAACATCCAAGGACACAAGTCAAAAGGAGTAATCATGCAGCTAAAAAGTCAGGTACAACAGATCACGGTCCTCCTGTGTTGTCAATGGGGTCACACACTTTGACCTGAACTATGAATTTCTTCCTCTTTAACTGCTTCCTGGAGACATCTGTATTCGTGCCCTCATTGTTACTCCATTGACTCTCCCACAAACTTGCCTGCATTTCGTATCCCGGTGGATTGGGACTTTTATGCAAATGCTCTAGTTTCAACCCTCGTGGGGGATAGCCTATTAAACAAATTGCGTTTTATAATGATATCCTTTTCAATTCCTACACGGGAAAATGTCTTTCTACTCATTGGCTTGACGGCCCACGAATGCTTGTAAGATGAAGCAATCTTAACAGATTGACAAGCCATTGATTTGAAAGAGGCAATAGGGATGAAAAGGAAAAATAAAAGCTGAAAATAATGACCTAGAACACGGGGCATTTTCTCAACTCCTTATCCATGTTTATTATAAAGTCCAAAATTTTCAATTTTTATTCGGTACACAGCTTATAGGAGGATTATTCTTATAACTCTAAAACGAGCATACAAAACAAGGGGAAAAAATAAAGCTTTGGAATGTGTAGATTATTTACGAAAAGAAGGACAAAAGTCAAAGCAAGTTTGTTGGAGGGAGAATCACAATCGAGGAGAGGGAGTTTCTTTCAGAATGATATAGCATGATTCATTAGATTTGAGAGAGGTTTTATGAAACACGCATTTGTTTACGTCTTTGTCTGTTGAACTCTACGAATAGTAGCTTTAGAAAACATAAAGGTATATTCATCCATTCAAACTTACACAAGTTAAGAATGAAAAGCATCCAATCAAATTTGCACAGGTTACAAAACAAAAACCAATTTAAAAAAAAAACTTCTCCACATCCAATGTTGTCATTTCTTGGGGTTAGTGTAGTGACAGATGTCCACATGGAGTCTTTTGACAATGTGATTGAAAGATTGTTTCCTGAAAGGCTGGATACGATTGGATCCCAGTGATAAGTTGACGTACGTTCTTGCCAGGCAATAAGCTTTCAAATTGACGAAAATTATTGATGCACCAATGGTATTTAGAGAGACTAGGCAATGATAATTTGATAATTGACATGCGACCACAATTCCTTATTTAGTCAGAAAAGAGAGAAAGTTGGTATAAAGGACTTCAAAAGGTAAAGATTATTGCCTCGAAATTGCCAAACATTTGAAAGGGCCAATAACAAATAAATTTGGTCTTGACCCATTTTTGAAAAATGTTCAATTTGGAGGAGACAGGGCCTTTCGCTCATTCCGAGCTCTCTTGACTTTGATTATTTTGGTATAGGTTTTGAAAATTAATTTTTTCTTGCAAAATCACGAGAGCAAAAGAGAAACAGCTATTTCCTTAGCATACGCATGTGCTAATATCCTGTTGCTTCTTCTTCTCTTTGGCTAGGAAACATAAATATGCCTGTTGCTTTGCATGAAAGAGCCATTGAACATAAAGAATGTACATGTAGGTGTTTTTATTGGCAACTGTTCAGGATCAATTTATTTTACAAGCTCCGATTATTGGGAATATCCATCGTTAGAGAAAGATTGATAAGAACACGGTAGTGACAATAATAACAACAAAAAAATGATAGCATAACATTAAGGTACGTGCAATTGGTTGGAGTGTAGGGATTTCCAGCGTGAGAATTAGAGGCCATGAGGTCAAATCCCACCAATCGCATGCAAATTGCTCTGGATCATTGTCACTTGCACAGACCAAAGGTTTGGACTTAACTCAGCTCATGAGGCTTGTAGGGTTTTCCGTCGGCCTTCAGGTAACAAAAGGTAAGCGCAATTTGTTGAGGTGCAAGGAATTTTCAACTCGAGAATTGGGGTAATCTATTTATATCCGACCAACTACCTACAAACCGCAGCATATCAAGGCCACCTATATGGGTCAAAGGCTGAGACTTAACTCGGTTCTTGCGACCCACGAGGGTGATCCATAGAGTTTTATGACCAGGCCTCTAGGCTCAATACCTGGATTATAAAAATAGTAATAATAATGATGGTGACGAGGGAATATCCAATCCAATTCAAAGAATCTAGCACTCAGAATGAAGCCAACCATTAGCATCCAAATGCTCTCCTCAGAATTGATGAAACGTACTAAAGCAGGAAAAAAAAAATATTCTTACATGGATTGGATTTTGGGGGGACACTTGCTCCAATTTACCTCGGACTTTGTCCCATCCTTGTGGTCACTCCATCACAGTGCACTTCTTCTGTGGGAGAATGTGATTGCGACGAGAATAAGTTAATCTTGCCACATTCTTTTGTTCACACGATTCCCTAAGCACACAAATTGCAAGTACATGCACACTAATAGCTATTGCAAAACACAAGTATGAATAAAAAATAAAAAAAAATAGGATTGTGCCGTTCACCTTTCAATTGATCCTCACACCTTGGCGTACTAATTCGTGATGCATATTATTGACTACACAAAATAGAGACGGACGCATTTGTGTAAAATCGAATGTCAACCGATGCATCGAGGCGGTTAACAATCTGAAACGCGTTCGTTAAATATAGAGAATTGTTTTGCAACTTTCACTCGGGATGTGTGGCGCAAGACAAATTGATATGTGATGCTTAACGGGATCTCGTCCACCTTTATCTGATTAGTATCTAATTTAAAGTTAGAGCGGAATCACATTTTTCTACATATTATCGTTACCATGTCAACATGATATCTTTTTCTACAAAAGAAAGGAAAAAAAAAAACAGATGTGCTGGCTATTACCTCAGGCCCAGCCCAACTACCCATCCTTCGCAAGTAAAGGAACTTATAACTGGCGACTACAATTATACACTTTAGATCATCAGGAATTGTCGTTAATCCATTGTGGAAAAATGGTATTGGCAGTTTCTCATTCGTTTTAAGTAATATATATATTATATATATATTATATATATATATATATTGTATATTAAAGCTTAATTCAAAAGTGATTTTTGCTCAATGATGTAAGATCTTCATTATTTTTCGGTGTACTAGTGTACAAAAAAACAGCATAACATATTGCTAATTGTGCTCTAATTCCATCCAAAAAAGCAAGAAAAAGGAAAAAATTGGTAAATTGGTACCTTGTCCATCAATGTTCCCGAAATCATGCTTGTAGGAGAAAATGATTTGTAGAGGTTGTCAGGGCAAACACAAAATGGTTGATCATTGGCTAATTATTTCAACGAAGTGAACGGATTGACTATTAAACGACACTACCAAGGAGGTTTCGACTACTAATTCATCAATATTTCGGACATCAACAACTCATTATGACCAATGCAGCAAATGGAAAAATCGTTGAGAGCAATTTGTCAATCATGATTTGGATTCGCCCCATGATTTAAGCAGGTTCGGACCAGATTGTCTACTAAAACGGATGTGGGCTGGCTAAATTTCTTTGTGCCTAAATCAAGTAAGGATTCTACTTTTCGTTCGTGTACTTTAATGCTTTTCTCAATCGTGTCTTCATATTTTTATTTTATCTAATCAACCATTCTACTTTTGCAAATCTTCTAATCAAGTCCTCCCAAATATCAAATTCAACCAAATTCATCTGACATGATCGTCGGATGACGCTAAACTATGATCGCGGATCGAACATGTGGTGTCCACTTGGATATGCACGGAGAGATTAGTGAATTTAGACGGTGTCGGAGTGCATGAGAGACAAAATTTAGGAAAACTATACTTTTTGTCCTGTGCTTTAATGCCTTTTTCTTATTAAGCCCCTCTATTTTTAATTTGTTTAATCAAGTCCTTTTACATTTAGAAACACTCTAATAAAATCTCTCCAACACCAATCCAACCAAATCTAGCTAATGTGACCGTCGAACAACATCAAAAGTATGACATGTACAAAATATGTGACTGCCCATTTTTCGATATGGGTGGAGGAAAATATAGCCAATGTAAACAAAGTCAGAGTTTAATGTGGATACAATCAAGCAATGTGGACGTCTACTATGACGTCAATGTTCACGTTGGAACAAATTTATCCACGTCACGTCCATCTCGTCTGATGATAATGCCAGCTACATTTGGCCAAATTTGGTGGGTGGGCGGTGGGGGGGGGGGGGGGAGGGGGGATTAGAAAATTTGTATAAAGGAAGGACTTGATTAGACAAATTAATGTATAAGGCTTGATTAGAAAAGAAAACATGAAGTACAGGGATGAAAAGTAAATTTTTTTCTGAAATATAATGGGAAGGATTGGCTTAATATTGAACAAATTTGTTAGAGGCTGCATAATTAGAAAAGAAAACAGAAGTAGAGGGATGAGAAATAAAGTAAAGTTTGATTTCTGAAATTTGTAGGATTAATTGTGCGGGAGCGTCCACATTGGCAAAAAAAATTCTCCACGTCGTACTAGGG